>BQNB010005976.1:0-10287 GCA_026074375.1 Tanacetum coccineum
AAAAAATCTTAAAGCTCGCCGCCCAACGGGCGGGCCTTGAAGCTAATTTGATATAAAAGAAAATCTTTTTGTATTTTTCTAAATTTTATATAAAAGAACAAATCTTTTTATATTTTCTAAAATTTTATATAGAAAAAAACTTTTTTTCCTTTCTAAATTTTGTATAAAAGAAAATCTTTTTGTGTTTTCTAAAACTTTTTTTAAAAGAAATCTTTTTGTATTTTTGAATTTTCTTAAACTAAAAGAAAAAAAATTTGAAATTCCTATCAAATTAAACAACTTTTTATACCCACTTAAGCACGTTGCTAACGGGTTTACCATATTTGGAGAACCAAATGTAAGTTGCGTCAATTTGATGCATAGAGGTTGAATTCCAAGGAGATTCGAAACCCGGTGTTTCATTTTGAAATAGCTTTCTTGGAATCAACGGTAATTTAAAACTCTTCTCATTTTTCCATTTTGAATTATAGAAACTAAATGTTTCATTTGGAGTTTTAAAACTTTTCAAAGGTGTTAACACCGTTTTGAAACTCGGTGTTTCATTCAATGTTTTAACCCTTGAGGAAGACGAAGATTTCCATTTATTGTTGAAACTCGGTGTTTCATTCAATGTTTTAACCCTTGAGGAAGACGAAGATTTCCATTTATTGTTGAAACTCGGTGTTTCAATTTAAAAAATTCTTTTCGAAATGAATGGAAACCTTACATCTTTCACCTTTTTCAAAATTGAATCATCTCTTTTACGCATTGAAAACATTTCATCCCTAGAATACTTGAACGATTTGGAAATGTTTTCCTTTCTCTTCCATGATTGTTTTGAACTTTCGTTTTTCACATGATTTTGAGAAGCAAATATTTTGGATGAATGTTGTTTCTTCAAATACTTCATATCTTTTTGCAAAGAATAAGTAGTAAATTGAGAAACCTTTCTCGAAAATGATTTTGAAGATTTACCAGTGTAAATATTTTCCGAAACATTAACTTTTGGAATTGATTTTGTGAAAACTTGAGAACCAACCTTTTTCTGTTTTATTGAATCAAACAATCTTTTGTAATGCATTTTCAAATCATTTTTCTCTTTTTCAAGTTTTACACAAGAAATTTCATATTCCTCTTTCAACACATTGTATGATATTCTCAAATCATTGTTTTCTTTTTGCAACGAAGTGTAATTTTGAGATGCCAACTGTGATTTTAATAAAGCATTTTGTTTTTCAATATTAGCAAAATACGTCTCAAATTTGTCAATTCTTTTTGAAAGCTTTGTTTTGACATCATCAAAATCCTTGACTCGTTGTGCTAAAAACTTTTCCAATTTTGAAATCTTAGTCTCAAACGCCTTTTTCTCGTCATCAAAACATTTCATTTTATCCCTCATTTCCTTTACAAGTTCCAAATTCTTAGCCTCAAACGTTGAACTTGTAATTGAAATCTTTGAAACGTTTGATTCATATTGTTTCTCGATCATTTTAATCATTTTCTCAAGAGAAGTATCATGTTTTAAAAACTTAAACTTTGTTTCAAGTCTTTGTTTTAAAACGTCATTTGAAGGCAACAAATCATTATACTCTTTTTGCACCGAAGAAGACACTTTTTCAAAAAATTCATTTTTAGCCAAAAACATTCATTTATCTTCTTCAAAAAGAATGATTTGTTGTTTCATCTCTTGATCTGAAATCTGAAGTTTCTCTGAAAGTTCCAAAACTTGAGATTTCATTTGATCAATCTTTTCTGACAACTCAGATTCTCCTGATTTTAGAACTTTATTTTCAGTTTGCAAACTTTTTATTTCAACTCTTAAGCTCTCAGTTTTTTTTAAAGCACAATATTTTTCATCTGAAAAACGTACAACTAATTTAGTAGTTTCTTTTAATTGTGTTTGCAAACTCAAAATAACATCCTTTTCTGAGTTATATAACTCTTCAATTAATAAATTCAAAGTTTCATTTACACTCTTAAGTTCCTCAACATGAACTTGAAGATTTTGACACACTGTACAATCAACGGCCTTTGACTTGAGATGATCATATTCAAAATCCTTTTTACGGAAACACTCTTCTAACTCTGAAATTGTCATTTGTTTAATCGTAACAGTGTTTTTCTCCTCAGCTAATTGATCACTCATCGTGTCAATTAAATCCTTTTGTTCTTTAATCTTTTTAGTATATTATGTGTCATTATCATAAAGCGAAGAAAAAGTGATGATATGTTTTTCGTTTTCTTTATCTAGTTTTTTATACTTTGCTTTATACGATTCGAGACTCAACTTATCCCAACTATTCATATACATGATGAATGAATCCGATACACTCGATTAGTTAACTCTAACTCACCCAACCTGTTTTGAAAAATCCCACAAAAAAAATCCAACGAACCAAAAAAAATTCAATCGATCTCGGATTATCGTCCTGATTTTTTTAAATCGTATACCAAAATTTATGCTACTAATTTACCTCAACCATGTTAATACATGAATATATTTTCTAGCAACAAACTTGTTATAATACTTTTGCTAGTTCGCAGCCCAAATCATCTACTTACAATTCGTCCCATTTGAGAATTAACAGGCCAAGTAATCAGATATATCACTACAATTCTTGGCCCAATAATTTTTGTTTATATGAAATACCAGCCCAGCTCCAATTGGTAATATATGCCAAATCAAAAATTTATGAGTTATCCGGCCCTTGTACAACTTGGCCCTCAATATTTTTGGTAAGAACAAAGCTCAATCCCACTAACCCTAATGTTTTATGACACTATATAATACTCACTTCTCAACTAGAAACCCTAATACTCTTCTCACCCTTCACACCTCTTTCTTATCTTTTAGATCAAAAAATACGGTCACCACTCTCAATTGATATGACTCTCAATCAACAAGGATAAGATCTAGAAAAAATACATTGCCTCTCTTACTCAGTCATACATACATCTTCTCTGTCTTCTCTTAAAACTTCATAAACAAACTCACACGGCACAAGAAAACTTCTCAGATAACACAAAGGATAGCGTTCCCTTGTTGTCTTTTAACACAAACCACAAATCAAGACACACTTCTTCAAGAAAAACAAGACCACAGGTAGGTTTAATTTCTTTTTGTTTTTAAGGTTTTTCTTTGATTAACGAAACAAAAGAATGATATGGACACTTTTGTTCTTGTCTTTCTTTTTAATTTTTGAAAATTAAAACAGAAGCCTTGCTTCAAAATGGATCAATGATGGGTTGGTTTTTTTTCGTTCGTTTGAGAATCTTTTTAGATCTCTAAATCAGTTAAGAGATACAAAATAAACCAAGCTGAGATCTTTTATTTTTCTTTATATTTTCGAGTTTGATGAAAGATATTGTAGATTTGATTGTGATGTGAGGAGGATGAGAGTTAGATCGAGTCGGATTTGATGTTGATGAGACGGGTTTGATGTTAGATCTTAGGTTGCACGAGATGTTATTGTGTCAGATCTGTGATAGCTGATTGTTTGTGTGTATGGATCTTTTATAGATCTTGAATCTTGATATACACACAAGAATAAAGCTGAGATTTGTCTTTTACATATTTTGCTCTGTTAAAAAAAAATTAACAGAGTTTCTTTTCATAAATTTATCATATTTCGCTCAAATTTGTACCTGTCGTATTTGGCTCAAATTTGTTATTGTCATATATCGCACAATGAATTTTCTTTACATATTTCGCACACAAAAAATACCTACATATTTCGCACAAAAACGGTTATTGAAAATAAAACGCGTTTTTGAATTTTGACCAAAAAGTCAAAGTCAGTTACAAATCAGTTACTGATGATTTTTGTTTAAAGCAAAATAAGCACTGAAATTTATCAAACTGATCAGATAAGCACATGAATAAGCTGAATTATGTGAAAACTGAACTGTTAAGCAAATAAGCAATCAGAATAAGCACATAAACTTGATAAGCTCAAATAAACTCGTGTTTCAAAATAAGCTATCAAAATAAACGGATCAGAACAGAATAAGCTATTTTGAGCAAATAAGTACACGAGAATTAGAATAAGTACGAGAATAAGCTGTTTCAATCAGCTGATCGAATAAGTACAAATAAGCCGTTAGAAAAAGCTAACTGAATAAGCAATAAGCACCAAATAAGCAGAAAGAAAATAAGCTGATAAGCACAAATAAGCAATTCTCGATCTCACAAACACAATCAAACACTAAAATAAGCACTAATCCGCAATCATTGGCCTTTGATACCACATATTAAGCAATAGATCTTGATTGATAGACTAGTGTGTGTGAATTAAGTGTGTTTAGTGTGTGTGTTTCTAGAGAAGGAAAACATTAACTTGCATTTCGATTAATTGATATTGATACAACTAACCATGACATAAATACATTCTCTATTTATAGCCATCTTGGTTACTATACTTTGTTAACTTGACACAAATAGTCCATGTACTTTATAAGTACATTAAAGTAGTTCATTTCTTTATTTTTAACATTTTTTTGTTTTTTTTATTTATTATTATTATTATTATTATTACATCACATTATTAGAAATTCAAAGGGTTTCTACAAAAAATTAGAGGAAAGTCGAGATACTATCTGGGCTCCCACTCCTTTAGCAATAGCGAAACTGATCCTATTAAAATATGAACAGCTGCACGTGCCATAATGTCCTAAGTCATGGAAAACTTTTAGATCCGCTTCAACAAGCACGTCTGCCTCTAATTCCTCCAAGGAAGAGAAAGAAAATGAGAGAAACCCATATCCAATAGCTGCACACTTGTTATTATTATTTTATAATTATAAATCACTTTATTAAGAAACTCATAGATTTACAATAAATTAAAGGGGAGCCGAGATACTATCTGGGCCCCCACTCCTTTAGCAATAGCGAAATTGATCCTATTAAATATCTAGGCCCCACTCCTTTATTATTTTTGGGGACCAGATAGTATCTCGGCTCCCCTCTAATTTATTGTAAATCTCTTGAGTTTCTTAATAAAGTGATTTATAATAAAAAATAAAAATAAAATAAATAATAATAATAATAATAATAATAATAATAATTACTATTATTATTATTATTACTACTACTACTATTGCCGTTTTTGTACGTTTTTTTATGTTTTCATACGTTTGTATGCCTTTTTATACGTTTTTAGTGTTTTTGTACGTTTTCATCCGTTTTTATCGATTTTTATATGTTTGGTATGTTTATTTTTGTTTTTTCCATTTTGTCTGACGTTATTTTAGGTTTTTATATTTTTTTCGTACTCTTTCATCCGCTTTTATCAGTTTAAATATGTTTTGGTAAATTTTTATATGTTTCCATCGGTACAAAAACGTAGAATTACGAAATGTGTCAAAAAGTATAAAAACATACAAAAAACAATGTACAAAAACATACCAAAACATATTTAAACTGAAAAAAGCGGATGAAAGAGTACGAAAAAGTAGAAAAACGTACAAAAACGTAAAATAACGTCGGAGAAAAACAGAAAAAAACAAAAATAAACGTACCAAACAGATAAAACGGATGAAAACGTATGAAAACGTACAAAAACGTACAAAAACGGCAATAGTAATGATAATAATAATTATAAAAATACAAAAAAAAATTGAAAATAAAAAATAAAAATATTTGCAAAATACATCCCTGTGTGGTAAACGGCAAAATACATCCCTCGTCAGAAGATAACGGAAAAATATTTGCATCGTTCGTCCTTAGATGTATTATGTCTAACGTTTGAATAACAAAGGATGTAATGTGCCAATAGTTTCTGACAAGGATGTATAGTGTTAGAAACTGTAAACAACAGGGATGTATTTTGCAGTTTACTCCTGAATTTAAAAAACAGTACGAAAATACGAAAACTAAAACACATTGGTTCACCTATTTGTTTTCTATCCAAACAAATTTATTATTCATTTGTTTTTCTAACTTTTCCGCCTTTCTAAACAAAGCATTATGCATCTCGTAGTCTTTATCAGATTCTTCTTTCAAATAAATGTCAATCAAAACACGTTTCTTTTCGTGAAATGTCATTGCATTCCTCGTACGCTTTCTATATATCGTCTTTAGCTATGCTTGCATTCTCAAATTCAAAGGCTAAATTCATAATTGTTAGCTGACGAACATTATCTTCCTCGGTGTGTTTTTGAATCATAGCTTTGATTCATTGACGGAATGTGGAAGCGGACAATTTGAAGCGGAAACCGAACCGTTAGACATTGTAAATAAAAATGGAGAAGTATAATATAAAAGTGGTTTGAATTTAAAATGGTGGAATGAATGGGTTATTTATGGTGTTTAAATGGTTTAAATTTTGAAAGTTTAAAAAGTTATTTTAAATTTAAATAATGATATCAAAGGTGTGTTTATTTTCGGTCGTGCCTACGACTAACTCCTCCAAAACCATAGAACTCGATCGAATCAAACGACCATATAAAAAAAAGCGACTGAGTCGGTCGTTGGTCTTGTTGGAGGCAGCCTTACACTCTTACTAGTATAGAATCACCTGTTGCTACTATTACTACTACCCCCGTCCTATATTTATTGTCTATTTTTGACTTTTTGAGTCTTTTTTTGTTAACTTTGACTTCGATCATTTTTGTTTGTGTTATTTAATATTTGATGCATAATATACGAGTGGATTGAGTTTTAAGTGTATTTTTCATTGGTATAACTTTTGTCAAGTATTATATAACACAAACAAAAATATATAAAGTCAAAGTTGACAAAGAAATACTCAGAAAGTCATAACTGGACAATAAATATGGGACGGAGGTAGTATTAGGTTTCTAATTATAAACACTTTTGACTGACACGTTTTAGTTTTGGACCCAATCTTAGTACTACCTCCGTCCCAAAATTATTGTCCACATTTTATTTTTCGTCTGTCCCAAAATTATTGTCCATATCTAAAAATAATAGGTGGGGTTGTTTAAGTTTACTATATTACTCTTAGTATAAATTGATATTTATAAAATAAAAGGAACAATAATTAATTATTAAGGGGTAAAACTGTATTTTTTGTGCTTTTGTAGAAACCAAAGCAGTAATTAATGAATTTTTCTTACACTGTGTATTTTTTATCTGTGGACAATAATTTTGGGACGGAAGGAGTATTATTTTACTTGTTTAACATAGACGAAAAAGGTACAAATAATACAAATTAACTTACTTTTAAGCTTTTACGAAACGAGAATTGATCGAGACACTTTGATTTTTATTAGCACATTCATATGTATAACTTGATAAAGCAATATATATAAATGTACAACCGTACAATGCACAGTTTGAAATATGTCGATCAAAAGTGAGAATATGCAAATCATCTTCCTTATTAAAAAGGTTAAATCTATACTACATATAAAACATTTTGCCCAAAATGCTTAAAACTGAATTTCTTAAAACTGAATTTCTTAATCAATTAATGCTTCAAACACATATAACTGTTGTACACGTATATAACAGTTGTGCGCATACGCATATTATGAAAACTTTTTAATACCATTAATGGTGATTGTTAATTTGGTCAAATGTTGAATTATTGAAAGTTGAAAAGTAAAATTGTTCGGGTCCATTATAAACCCATCTTCATATCTCATTTTCTCATTATCTCTCACTTAAAAAAACACACAACACCACAATCCATCTCTCTCTCTCTCTCTTAAAAAAAACACAACACCACCGTCGGCTGCCACCTCACCACCGCCGGCTGCCACCACCACCACTGGACCTGTTGTCGCCGTTGTAGGTTAGTCGGAATATGTGTGTTTTATATTTAAAGTTTGTTAATATTTATTATAAAGTTTATTTTATAAACTTTATTATTTTTTAGTTTTGTTTATAGATCTATGTTTCTTTTAAGTTTTAAAGGTTTTATTCTTTATAAATCTTTATTTATAATTTGTTTATGTTATACATTTTTTACAGGTGCCGTCAAAATCTTTGGCTCCGCCGGAATTTGATGCCGGGTATCTTTGGCTTTGCCGGAATTATTGGCTCACCCGAAAATCTTTGGACACAGTCTTGCCGGCATTTATGTTGAACCCGCTGCATTGCCGAAATCCTTTATGGTTCTCTTAAAAAATTCCTTATTAAATTTTTGTATAAATTTTACTGAATTTTATTTGTGTAAATTTGTTGTATAGATTGTTTTGTTTGCTTATAATTTTTATTTATGAATTTTTGTTATCCTAAATTTGTTGTAACTTTGTTTATTAATGGTTTTTATAAATTTGTTGAATTTTTCTTAATAATGTTGTAGTTGGTTGGCATTTAAATTATGTGTATATTTTGTTAGAAGTGTTGTCATTTTGTTGTATAAATATTGAAAATTGTGTTTATTTACTCGAAT
This sequence comes from Tanacetum coccineum, assembly GCA_026074375.1. NCBI lineage: Eukaryota > Viridiplantae > Streptophyta > Magnoliopsida > Asterales > Asteraceae > Tanacetum > Tanacetum coccineum. The sequence continues at coordinate 8,340 of BQNB010005976.1, forward strand.
ATCTACTCGAATATTTATTGTATTGTGTCATAGTCAACTTGAGAATCTTGAATATTGATCATCAACTTTGAATTTGGTTATTCGTACTTGTTTTGTGATATGAATATTGAATTATTTGAAATATTAAAATGAGTGAAAAAACTTTAATTTATCTTAAGAAACTAATTTAATCAATAAAATACATGCTAGACGATTGTTAATTATATTGGTGAGTATTTGATTTGTTCATTGAAATGGTATTAATGTGTTGCAAATTTGGATTTATTATGTTTCTTATTTTTGATTTTTATTTTGGTGATTTGGTATGTATCATTAAGTAGTAAAATTGCATATTATGATTGAAACATAATTAGTTGGAAGTCTTATTTTACTAACAATTTATTTTGATTGAAACATGCGAAAGGTAACTTAATAATGTTACTATAATTCCTCGAGATTTTAATTACACATCGATTATTGTTTCATGTTACATGCGTTTACAATTATATTTTGATCTTTTCACGTTCTATTTTGAATGTTACACAAAACACTTACCATAATAACGTATATCATTAATTATCTGCCGCTAGAAATTTCCGCAGCTATGCGCGGGTATTCGTCTAGTTATTAATTATCTTCAATCAAATACCTTTATTATAATGAAATTAGAAATATGTTACCAAATAGGAAAAGTTACAATTACAAAAATATATTGCAATTAATGTTTGATAACAAGAAAGACATCTATAAATAACGATCAATATTCAATGTATTTGCATCACACACATTATTCATTAATCCACTAACCATATCTTCATCAATTCCCAAACAAAATGAAGGTGATGTCTAGTGTTGCTCTTCTGGTGGCAATGATGGTGCTTCTTGTAGCGAACATGCAAGTGACTGAGGCTGCGTGTGACGAGAAAGCGTTGTTGAATGTATGCGAAAAGTATTTACGAGGTGGTGGATTTCCAACGGGAGAATGTTGCAAGGTATTAGCGGAACAACAACCATGCATATGTGGTTTCCCGGACAACCATGATTGGCCTGGCCTCATCAAGTGTTGTGGCAATTGTCATGTTCCTTTTCCACAATGTTCCTAATTATTTTATGTGTTTGAAACTTTATGACAGAATTTGTAGTTCTAAGGTGATGGTTTCTTTGATCTAATAGAATATATGCTCGTCTATTTCAATTGCTTGAATGTATAACGATAATACAATTATCCTTGAATGTAAGATATGATAGAACAATTAAAGGTTTTGATTCGTACTTGAAAAATTATATATAACCGAGTAACGGCGCATAGCGATGGAGGTTTGTATTTGGGTTAAAGATGTATAATAGTAAAGTCAAATGTTCACTTATTAGCTATCAACCCAAATAATTACCACGGTATCGTAAAAATTTTCAAGTTCCGTTCTAAGATCATACTTTTGCTGATGTGTCATGACCTACCGCCGGCTACACTGGTAAAATTTGCTTGTTTGTTAAAATTTTTTATTAAGTCATGTTTAATTAAGAGATGACTTAATGCAGACACCCTCAGTTTTATTACTTAATATTTTAAGTCATCTTTTTCTATTAAGTAAAAAAAAAACAGTTTTTGTATGACTTAAAATTTTTAGTTTTTTTAATATTAAGTCAATTAAGTAATATCAAACGTCACCTTAGTTGATATATCTATTTTTTTATAAACTTCATCTTTTTCACATGAACACAAGCCAACACCAGTCCACCACCGCCAATCCGATCCACTGACCTCCACGCTCTATGTCACCACCCACATCTTCCACCATCACCATGCCCACTCCCCAATTATGCCACCATCCATCATTTTTGTCACAACCATCTCCATGTACTGAAAACCCTTTCAAAATACTACCAACCATAACCACCATCTCACCGCCCACCACCTCCTTGCTACAACTCTAGATTTCTAACATATATTAGAGCTTTTTTTTTAACG
>BQNB010005976.1:15834-99601 GCA_026074375.1 Tanacetum coccineum
GAAAAAATCTCATGTGATTTTTTCAGACGTGATTTTTTCAGATGTGATTTTTCGACGAACTCTTTTTTCGAATTATTTTTTTTCAATCACGTCTTAAAAAATCACATGAAATTTGTATCACAAATCACATGTGATTTTGTGAAATCACATGAGATTGTGATACAAATCTCATGTGATTTTTTCAGACGTGATTGAAAAAAATCAGAAAAAAAGTTCGTCGAAAGTATCACAACGAGTATTTTTTTATCTTTCTATAGGGGGCACTTCTATATACTTTCGACGAACTCTTTTTTCGATTTTTTTTTCAATCACGTCTGAAAAAATCACATGAGATTTGTATCAGAATCTCATGTGATTTCAAAAAATCCCATGAGATTTTTTCTGACGTGATTGAAAAAAAAAATTCGAAAAAAGTTCGTCGAAAGTATATAGAAGTGCCCCTCTATAGAAAGATGATTTAATTCTCGTCGCGATGGTATGTTTCGTTTTGCGTAACGATTAACGGTTTGTGAGATATTTAATTTTTAAAAAATAGGGTGAAAGTGAGTTTTTTAATTAAATTAAAATAAGAATTAATCTAAACCATTAGATAAAAATAAAATTGATGGATAAGATAAAGCGGTTTGTTCTTTTTTTTGAGCATGTTCCTTATGGAACTTTTCTCTTATGTATGCATAAATAATAGACAAGTCAAACCATATACTATAATCTCTAGATGTATACATGTCAACCATGGAGTGTTAAGTTGATATGTGTGTTTTGACTTGTTCATAAGACTAGTACATATTGTTTTCTTAACCCCAACATCTTATCGTCACCTCGTACAACTTGCTTAAGGCATTATTCTTATCTTTCAACAAAGATAAAATTGCATAAATCATGGTTTTTGACTTGTTGCGATAGCCGGCAAATGATGCTTTTTCATGGTTTACATGAGATTCCTTGAAGCTTCAAGTAAAAGGTTCCACAATTCAATACCAAGTAGGTATAACTAATAGAGTATCTATTCTTATAAAAGATTGAGTCATTTATTGGGGAGGTATCTTTTATAAGAGCTATAATCTCAGTTTTTTCAAACGAAGGATGCAAAGGGTTGTGGTTACAGGGCCATGAATGCAGTGTTTAAGTATCACGATTAATGCAGTTCTCAATTTTAATCCGCACAAAGTCAAGAGCTCGGCGGTTTTAATTGCACTCGGTCCTCATTTGTCACACTCTCAGTAAATTCATATTTCAGTGGCAAGTGATTTTAAATTTGTTTTATATTGATAGATTTCGATTTTCTTTTCAATATAATATCAAGGTGTTAGTGCTTTTTAGAAAATATTGAGTTGTTGGCTTTCAAGTCATTGACATCTTCCATAGCCGGTGTTTGCTTATGTTTTTTTCTTGAAATTTGTGCGTTGGTGTTTAAAGATTTGGCGATGCATGCCAACTGTTTGATGAAATGCTTGAATGAGGAAAAATCTTTAAAATGTAAGTGATGCTTCGTCTGTTGATGCGTATGAATTTGATAACAGTTTAAAAGTGAGTTTTAACACAATAGATAGTTAAATTTGTAATTTTTTATGTAGTTTTCAGCGACGTTGGTGGTAATTAAAGAAAAATACAAGCAACAAAAGGTATGTGAGCATGTACTTCATGTTTTGGTATTGGTTTTTCAAACTTACACATGCTAACCAGTTGTAAGTATTGAATTATTTATGTCTTTGTCTTTATGCATCAGTTCTTTAGGCATACGTTTGTGTAAGTGGGAATTTGTAAGCTTTTTTTTGTTGAATTACAGTTAGGTTGGTACTTACTTATTATTGTACCAGACAAGTAGTTTAACTAAGGAATCCCAAACAACCCATAATTTCTTATTTACATGAAAATTAAGAGACAAGCAGTGTAAACTGTTAATTCTTTTTATTTCATGTTGATTTAAAATTAACCTAAAATTGTTCGCTCTCTTAGGCTAAAACCGAGGTCTTGAGCAAAGGAGGACAGCAGCTTTGCGGTGCTTGCTTGCATCTTCGCTTGATGGTGCTTGCAGCTTAGCTTGCTGCTGCTGCACTTGAAACTTTTAACAGGTACATGTTGCTTTATAACTCAGCATTCTCGATATAAAGTACCAATATTAAGTTTATGGGGTGTTTGTAATCATTTATTTAAGTGCTTATATGCTTATTGTGTTCTTTTAAGCATATAAGTAGTCTTGGTTTATCCTGTGTATAACAAATAATAGGTCATAGTAACATACCAACATTAGGCGTTGAACATGTGAAGTACTCGCAACTCTAAGTTTATAAAATCACAATATCAATAGACGTATTCTTAGTATTCAACTTCACATTTAATTCACTTTTATTACAAGTCAATATCAGAACTTGGTAAACAAAATCAGAACTTGGACATACCCAAGTTTAATACAAAAGCTAATACCAGAACCTATAATACCAACAAACTTAATACTCTTTCTTTTAATTCCTAATCTTGACCACTTATACTCTTTAGCAGTGATAACATAAACTTTGTAGCCAAACCTGCATTTCCTTTATACTTTACAACATGCAAATAGTTGGTTACTAACCAAATGATAACATAATAACAATACAAAACTGAATTACCAAGAGACGTATTCCTTTAGTGTGCTGAAACATATTAACCTAGACTGAGCCATTAAAGTATACTGAACTAATACTGCACACTGAGCCAATCTTTCTTACTGAAACTATATTACTCAAAGAAAAAATTCACATGCAAGGTGGCCAAACTAAAGGATTGGGCAGATTGGGTTATGGCATTAAAAGCCAAAATAGGTATTTTGTGAGTGTCAGACGGGTTGGTTAGGTTGTGCCAAAAGTCCAAAACACTTTTTGTCCAATACTTATAGATAACAGGGTCTCAATTTTGACTACAAAAAACTAGATTACTAGATACCGATTCTAATTTCTTTGATATAGGAAGGCTGTATGGATTTGAAACACAATTTGGGCTACTTTTGACCTGCTTGAAACATCTCGACCAGTTGTCTTTTTAACATGTATGTTTGACTAATTTGAGCCATTTGAGATAAAAAGATAACCCCAACTAATGCGTTTATACGTAAAGATGGTCGATATGCCACCACTACATGCAATAGCAAAAACTTAAGAACTGTATGAACATTACCTGGAGCTCATTAGGAACATATCCATTATCAACAGCGGCTCGACTAGCACCAACTATACCAACAACATATGTGAGGAAATTAGAAGTTACTATACAAGATTAAAACTTACAATTACCATACAAACTTAAACCGCTTACTGTTTAGTGTCTATATTGTGTATTTTTAGGGCAAATTCCATAAAGTAGCAGCAAACTTTGTAAAAGGTTTTTTGTCGACTGGGTAATTATTTTTTTACACTACAGTAAACATTAATTGCTAGGTTGGGACACATTGAAAAATATTTATTACCAATAATACCATCTATCATCTCAAGAAGTAGGTTGCTATTTTGTGACATTTACCAATATTTGTATGCATACCGTTTTTAAGCTAACGTGAGTAGCAACAATCATTGTGTTCACCAACTGACAACAACACATGAAGCTAACATTAAGTACAGGACAAACTAATAATAAGAACCTCCTGCACCAAGTTTTTCATCAAGCTTTTCTATCATTATAAAGTTTTAAGCACTTTCGAGAACTCGCCCCCTGTGACAACAACACATGGGGTTCCAAGATCTAGGGGTTCTGATTCTTAAGAGGTTTGCTTCACAAATTTAGAGTTACCATCTACTAAACATAGAAATCATTCTCTTAGCAATAAACATATAAAGTTGGAGAATTTGTAGGGAAGGACGAAAGGTGGGTTAAGTAAAGGGTCAAAACCGTACCCCAAACACATTTTCAATCCAAGATTCTGCTTTTTTCTATAAACAATCAGCGTCTCAAATATGAATAAAAATATATTATTTCGGTAAACAATTATATTAACATATTTAGTTAGGAGATGCTATACATCAAAATACATTCTAGGGACTTTTTACGCATTTGACACGTAAAAGAGAAAATAACCCAAATCTGGCCCATTCATAAGTAAATGGGTCGAAATGGCCACATATGTAAAAATGAAAACATAAGATAACCAGAACCTTTTGTATAGTTAGGACCTGAGATTATGCGTCTTACTGGAAACTTATAACGTGAACCCATGATACCAAACTTACCTATATAACCCACTGAATGATAAGACCTAATTGATACCAAACTTACATATATAACCCACTGAATGATTGTCCAAGGCTTTTCGTAGTACTTTATAGATTAAAACCCATATTGTATAAAGAAGTTTATGAGAAATGAAACTTACAAAAAATAATCGTTGCTATAGCCGAAAAAAGATGCTCTTCCTGGTTTACATGAGATTCCTTGACGCTTCAAGTAAAAGGTTCCAGAAGGAAACCAAAGAGGAACAAGAAAGCAAAACTGATACACACGTGGCTAATGTTATACAAATATGTTACACGATTTACTCAGACATAAACTCATAACTACTTGGTTAAGGAACATAGTTGTTATGTATTGATGATGCAAAGCTAAAATGACCGACTTTCAATTGGATTTGGCTTTTACCTGTAATATATTCGTTTTAAATTTGGTGAGATTGGTGGTTTTTAAATCAATGATGTTCATGACAACATACGGGTATATTTTCTTTTGGAATAGGCAATTGAATTATCGTATGTTCTTATAACAACCCAATGCCACTCGATTCGACCAATTTATCACAAACAAGTAAAAAAACTGAAACAAAAACCAATTTAATCAAACAAGTTACAAAAACTGAAACAAAAACCAATTTAATCAAACAAGTAAAAAAACTGAAACAAAACATACATGCATTGCACGGGTCTTTTTTTATACATACAAATAATTGCAACAAAATTGAAACTTACATTTAAATTATATTTCTTAAGTAAAAAGTTCATAATTTTTATCGAAAGATTGGCTCCAATTAATTAGTGTGTTAATTAATAGTTCGATTTTCCACAAAACCAAGCCTTGTGCAACGCATGGGTGTATCCAGCCTCGTTATGTTTAATTATATCCTTAAACCTAATTATATGCCTAATTAGAGTTACTCCTCAAACCAATCACTTTTGTACTCATAAGAGTAAAATGTTATATGTTGGAAAAGAAGAGAGAAACTATACCAAAAGTATAAGTCGTCAGATCAAGTTATCTTACAATGGCCCCTCGTCTCCAGATTGACTATGGTTTTCTCATATACCCGAAAACGAACGGGAGGCTTGTTCATGTTCGTTTGTTTAAGTCTAACCGGACAAATAAACGAACACGGGAACTGCTTATAGGAGGTGGTAGTTAATGAGTGTACTAAATGATGTGACTTAAAGCCTTATGTAATGAGTTTACAGACTGAAGGAAAACTAACAAGTTGACTGGGAGTGGAGATCACAAGATATGGGGTTCATGGACTACTTAATTATAAAAATGTGGGGGAAGTCACTATGGGGGAGTTACTTAATATTGTAACTTTCTATTCCATTCCTACAAAATGTGACTTGTTTCTCTACAGATTGAATTATTTTTTTAGATAAAACATATTAGAATCGGTTCTTAAAAAATTTGAACATTTTGTATCGTGGTAAAACATATATGTCTTGATGTACGGGTCGCCGTAGTCTCAATAAATAATGTCTCGATGTAGTCATGTGTACAAGTGGACATCGAACTTTGATGCGATGATAAATCAAGATTTGAGATCATGTTAATCTCCTACATATCCTATTTTTTTTTTTGAACGGCAAATGGAATTTTATTAAAAAATGCTAGAAAGAAACTAGTAGACGATATACACGCAAAAAAATAAAAAACGACTCCAACAAACAAAGAACGAAAAGGAACTAGAAAATCACTAACAACGATAACTCGCCAACAAAACAACCAAAAGGCTTTTAGGATTATGAAGTATCCCACCACTGGCGCAAACTGAAATTAACTCACATGAACGAAACCGAAACTCCCGAGGCATCATTCCAAATAGCGATCTAACCGGCATCTTGTTTGTCACGATAAGGCATTATGAAGAAGAATAGCTTCTTTAACGTTGTCATAATACTCCAATCTGAAGATCTCTAGGAAAATCAATCTTTCCACGAACGTAGTTGCGCCGAGAGAGTACAACCCGTGTATATTTCCAATGGAGGTGGTCTCTATAGTCCATCGTTTTATCAGAATCCTATCTCGTCACTGTTAGAGGACCAATCTAATCAATTCACCAGAACCAGACTCTAGAGCAATATTTAAATCATTACCCGGGGGTTTGTAGAGGAAGGCGGCAAATGATGGAGTCTTTTTCAGGAACAAATAACTGGCGTTACATCACTCATTATCATCAGTGGGTAACATTACCACAATCACCTGGAGGAATGAACTCCAAATGAATTCTCCAGCATCATATTTCCAAAATTCTTCTTCCATGCAATCCTTATTACACCCAATCATTATACAAGACCGAATAATCAAGAATATAGCTTCTTCAAAGGAGTCCACAAGATCTCTTTTCCAACACACCGAAATCATCCTTCTCGCATAAAACCCGACTAGAAGGCCGACACAGAATAATTGTTAACATTACTTAGAGGAATCTGATCACAACTATCGAACATACAAATTGCTCTCATTTTTCCAAACTTTAATCACAAACTAAGACCCTCTGCATCCTTTCCTTTCCAGGGATTAGACTGGATTTACCTCCATCGATTCAATATTGGGCCGCCCCAATATGCAATCATCAGTAGCGTATTATACATAAGTCCGATTACGATATGAAACTATAAAGGACTATATTACACGATGTAAAGACTATGTGAAAGGACCACAATCCTTCCCATGATGACATTGGTCCTTCAATTACCTTATCGTTAAAACACGGTGCTCCCCAACCGACACCCAACTTCTTATAAACCTATGGAGCCTTGATGCCAATGGCAGACCACAGGTCTATCCAAACACATCTTTTCTTCTGGAATAAAATCTTGAGAAACATCTTGAACTCCAAAAATATCTCTTTTAACACTTTGAAGTCTTTCTTGACTCTTACTTTACTTGATCCATATAGAGTCGAATTCCAACCAAACCCAACGAACCCCAACATATCTAAGACCAACATCATCGAATTCTCCCTCTTCAGAAGGACATAATGTTTTTAGAAGCTCTGAAATGACACTTAAATTCTTTAACTTTAGCAAGGAATACTACGCTCCTTACCATCCAATTCAATTCAATGTCTACCGAGATAGACATCACGCTTTTTTTTCTTTTCATTACACCGCTTCCTTATATACCTTGTTACAATCCGAACCCCCACTGATTATGCTCCATAGCATTACCTTGTACCGTATTTTCCCGACATGTCCATGATTTGTTGCCTAGGAACGCATTAAGCATACGAGTTTAAAAGACTGAAAAACATTTCCGTTGATACTAACAGATTGAGAGTTCGAAACCTACACTGGGTTTGCCGCGTCCCCAGAACGTCCTCAGCGTTATTATATGTTCGACCAATACTTCGTAACATCGGCCAAATAAATGATAACCACCCATCCATTGCCGTTTCTTAGATTGGAAAACTAACTGTTTGATATCTTCATATCGTTTATAAAAGTACAAAACCAAATCGATGACCCGATTTGGATCTCTTTGCCAGCTTTTGTATAAATTGATCACCACACACCATTGTACAATTATTCAAACATCTTGGACCGACGCATATATCCATGTGATATTAGAAACAAAGACTTGTTGAATCGACTTATGTTTCCTCCGAAATTAGGATGGGATTTGTTGGGAATACCTTTTGTTTACGTTGCTCTTCGACGTCTATTTTATCGAGATGTTGTTCCTTTTGCTTTTGAATAATTATTAGATTCGGTGACCGTAAATTGTGCTTGCCATCGTTATTTAACAAACAGAATAGCCAAGATCGAAAATTGGATTGATAATGCCTTTCATGGTCGAATTTGTTATTATCTTTCCTTTTCGTTGAACCGGATAAACAAAGCTATGTATCACCTTTTTTGTTCCTCTCTTGTTATGTATGTTAATCAATCAGGCTAAAGAAGATCGATCAAATGAAGAGAATCTTTTGAAATCGTCATGGCCTCTCCACTTTTGAAATTCAAACAGTTTGACTGGTTTGAATCTACATATCCTATTTGTTTACAACAATTCGAATAGATGTTTCATTTTAATAAAGCTAAACATACAGAAAACGACTACCTCATACTTCATTTCAAACCAACTGGTTGTATCGATCAAGACACATTGCTTGAATCTTAATAAGCGGTCAACGGAACCATCCACCAATCAAAACTCGTCACGGATAAATAGAATACCGAACCACTAAGAGTCATACACATGCATCATAGACATCACTTGGCGACCTAGCCAATCTGATTAACGTTGCCTTTACGAAAGTACGCTCGACATTTAGATATATCTAACTGGTAGTTTCCGGTTTGTTTTACCGAAAACAAAACAAAAAACGGTTTCGTTTAAATTTGACTATCTTTTTACCTATGCGTCGCACTTGCTAAACATGCTAAAGTCACAATTTTTTAAACCTAGGGGTGAGTAGAAAAAACAGAAAAAAAATGAATAAGCAGAACAACAGAAACCGATAAACAATCGAGATCCCGAACTAATAGATGGATATGATGTTGCTCCAAAAAACAGAACGAACCGCAACTTACAAATTCGGTTGGGTTGGAGGATATGAAGTGTGGCAATTTGAGCCGGAAAACGAATAAACCGAATTGAAAATCGAATTTATAAAAATATATATATTTTTTATATATAAAAAGAACATTAAAATTTTATCATATTATAAAAAAACATTTTTGATTGTTTTGAAATATTTTTTTTTCTAAATATCTATGTAATTATTATTATTTTTAAATAAATTGTATAATTCGGGTTAACCAAAAAACCGAACCGAATTCAAATTCAGTTTTCGTTTCGATTCGATTGATTTCTAGTTCGGTTAGGTTCGGTTTCAAGTTGAAAAAAAAACGAACTAATCGATAACACATCGTTCAACACCGAGTGGTGTAATATAAACCAAAACTTGGCCTTTAGTTACTAACTTGGTCCCTAGTCTTGTAAAGTGGGGCCACGGCCTGAAACAAGTAGGGTTGATACACTAACACTATATTATATTACATATTATTCTCGTTCATTGAGTCTTATTACAACGGTGCAAAGAAAAAGTAATCTTTATTTATTAGAGATTTTTGTATACCAATTATTAATAAATGATTCTTGCTACCAACATTAATCTGCTTTTTTCTTAACTTTTATTTTGGATAGCTGCATTGGTTGGCTCAAACGGCTGAGTGGTGGGGTGTGGGGGGGGTGGGTGCCATATTACTTTCTATCGGTTTGATAGGGTGGGGGGTCAGGGTGTGTGATACTTCTTGGGGTTTGGGGGTTTGAGTTAGTGGGTAGGTGGATTGTTGGGTGGGGGTTCGGGGAGAGGTTGAGGGATACGTTAATAGTGTTGGTATGTGTTGGTTTTTTCTTTATTATTTTTTTTTTTTTGTAGAGAGGTTAGTTAGTGGGGGGTTGGGGGGTGTGAATTGTTCGTTGTGTGTGGGTTTGGTTATGGTTGTGGGGAATGGAGTTCGCCCTTGGGTGTGTTGTGCGTGGGTGGGCTGGGGGTGTGGGAGGGGGGGGGGGGGGGGGGGGGGGGGTGGGTATGAGTGTGAGTGGGGTTGAAGGATTGTGTTAAATATATAAAATTTTTTTTTTTTTAAATCTTTGGTGTGGTGATGTTTTCATTTTGTGATTATTAATAAATTTTTTTTATCTTTGAATTCTGTTGCTCATTTTGAGTGTTGTAGAAGTAGTTTCATCTGCTTAATTAAAATCTTAGATGTTTATTTTTTTTTTTTAAAACATCTGATTTATTTAGTTTTTGAGAAATTATTTTCCTTGGATTTTTTTTTTTTTCTGTTTACACCGTTTACTGGACCTTTTTTGTTGATTGTGTTTGAGTCTGTTTTTTTGTGTTGTTGTGGACTATATATTTCTTGGTTTGCAAAAAGGGTTATTTCTTTATGTGGTTGAACACGCTTCTGTCTGCAGGTTTGTTGGGGTCCTGTTTTTTATATATTTTTTTTGTTTATGTTGGATGTATATATTTTTATTTCTTTTGATATGTTTTTGTTTTATTTGTGTGTGTAGGAGTTCAGAATATCTTGTCTTTGTGGTAATTTTTTTTTGTATATACATAGGTAGGTAAAAAGGGCACTCAATATGTGTGGTTGGATGAAAGTTGTCATCATGGCATGTTTTGTTGGGTTATTTTTTTATTTGTGGGTTTGTAGGTATTTTTTACATATCTTTTTTTTTCTTTTGATAAATATTTTTGTATATCGTTTGTTGTATCAGTTGAACTTACGTGCTTTTCTAGTTAGATAGCTTTTGACGAGAATCAACTACTTTGTGTGGAATCAGCGAAGAGCACACAGTACCGAGGGAGTGGAGGATAACACTTCTGGTCATACTTTTCTTCCCACCCATCGGGGTCATGTAATTCAAATCTTATACGTGATGTTGATACGATGCTTCAATTTTTGGCGTCATAGCATTTGACGTGGGTCAACCTAGTTTTCTTGTGTCATATGGCCGGGTATTCTGCAAAGGCCCATTACAATATATTACAACGATACGAGACTGGCTTGAGGCTCTTACCTTTTTCCAACTAATGATTCTTTGTGGGCTAAAGCTAACTAGAGAATGTCGTACTTTGACGGTATCCTTTTGTGGGCTATCATTTTTTTATTTGACATTTCTTAACCTTTTGGATTGATGCCGGACAGAGGTTTATTCCTTCTCTGGTTGCCTTCGTGGCCGAGGCCGATGGGCCGCGGGTTTGTGGTGCTTTTGTGTTGTTTGTTATTTTTTTATTGTTTTGCTTTTTGTGGCGGTTTTTTTGCCAGGTCCAGGTTTGCCGTTTCCCAACGAGGTTTATGGTGCTCTGGCTGCTTTGCCAAGTTCAAGTTGGTAGTGGCCTCGTGGACTCGTTGGGGGTGGGGCCTTAGGAGGCCGTGGTTGCTCTGGCCGGGTCTTATTAGTCGTGGCCCAGAGGCCGTGGTTGTGGTGCTCTAGCGACTTTTGCCAGGTCCAGTCCGTTTGGTCGTTGGCCGGGACGTCTGGTGCTTGGTGCTCTGGCGGGCTTTGCAGGTGGAACCTCACATCCTAAACATGTTTTAAATTCACCGTTAAAGTTACCACAACATATAATCCATCTGCAGAGCCCCAGAGAGAACGTCTGGCTCCTGGGCATAAACGACCAACTGGAATCCTGGCAATGCCGCCAGAGCACCATGGCCTCCGTAGAACGGCCACCTCCACCTGGACCTGAAAAAACGCCCATAACACCGCGACCTCGGCCTTTCGGACCCACGAAGAGTGAGAAGCACCAAAGCGCACAAGATTACCTCTGCCCGCAACAAACCAAAATTTAGGAAATTGCATTCCCACAAGGGATACTGTCAAAGTACACATTCTCCAGTTAGCTGCTTGAATCATTAGTTGGAAGTAGGTGAGAGCCTATGCAATGTCTCGATAGTTTCTAGTATTTTAGTAACACCCCTGGTGTGTTTTTTACCAGACCATATAAAACAAGGAAAACAGGTATGTGGTCCCCTAGTCAAATGCTTATGACGCCCATATAAATTGAAAGCTGTTGTATCAGGCATCAATGTAATGTTTGAAACTAATTGACCGCATTGGTGGAGGAAAAGTTAAATTATGACCAGAAGGTTATCTTCACTTGTGTGTCGGGTCATCATGTGCTCTTCGTTGATTCCACACAAAGTAGTTGACTCTCGTCATAGCTTCTAGAAGCACGGGAAGTAGTTGACTCTCGTCATAGCTTCTAAAAATTATTTATCAAAAGAAGAAAAAAAAAGGTATATAAAAAAACCTACAAACCTACAAACAAAAAAAAAAACCTAAAACATCCATGACAACTGTACCCCTTCCTACAAGTGTGTAGGTTTTAAAAAAAAGGTCCAAGAAAAAATGAAAACCATACGGTGAGAGTTGAGGCGATGAACTCCTACACTCAAATGAAACAGATCCAAAAGAATTAAAAATATATTTATCAAAAGACAAAAAAAAAAAATATAAAAAAGGACCCTACAAACATGCGACACGTGTCATCACAAAGATTAACCCTTTTGCACCAAGAAATATATAGTCTACAAAAAAAGTCCAGTGTCGTTAAAAAAAAGCTATATAGACGTTTTGAAATAAACATCACGATTTAAGTAAGAGATGAACTCCTACACTCAAATGAAATAGATCTAAAGATATAAAAATTTATTTATCAAATGAAACAAATCTAAAAATATAAAATTTTATTTATCAAAAGAAACAAAAATATATATAAAAAAGACCTTACAAACATGCGACACATGTCACCACAAACATAAAAATATAAGAAAAAGACCCTACTGTCACCACAAAAGTATTTATATAGTCTCCTTTTTTTTTCTTATTAAAAATTTGTAAAGTATCAAGCAAAAGAAAAAAAAGGAAAGAAATTATTACCATTAAAATATTGTGATGATTGTTCGACACTCATACCGGTGTTGTTGAGTGGATCCAAATCAGCGTGTGTGAGTACCAATGCAAGCCAATCTAAAATATAAAGTTAAGAAAAAAGAGAGATTTTAGTGTGGGGTCTCATCGAAGAATCATTTATAATTAATGGTATTAAAAATTCGCTATTAAAATATATGATTACTTTTTCTTTGCGCCGTTCACCTTGAATCATTAGTTGGAAGTGGTGAATGTAGACAATAATATGTTGTTGCTATAGCCCGGAAAAAAAAAAAAGATGCTCTTCCTAGGTTTATATGTGATTCCTTGACCTTAAGTACAAAGGTTCCAACAAGTTCAAACCCATGTATCAGGTGTTCATTGTTTCCGGGAAGCTGAGCTATACGGCTCGTGTTATAGAAAAAATGTTGTCCCTTTAGCACTTTTCTCATATAGTCACTAAAACCGAAAAGACATTTCCTCCGTCACTCAAGTTATTGAAAACCTTTAACTTACACTTAACCCAATAAAACATTGATACAACATACACACTTAAAAAATGTATAACGACGCGAGCCGTAATAAGCTGGTGTTTGTTAAGGGATCCCCCTCCCAACCCATTCTACCTATAATTTTACTCAATCCACCACCACATATACCATCCTGACGAATGCTTTAACCATAGTTCCAAAGGCGCTTTAACCATAGTTTCAAAGTAGTTAAAGACTATTGGATTTTCTTCGGAAGCTTCTTTCTAAAGTATTTTAGAATTGTTGGGGCAATGTTTTCAAATAAGAAGTTTTGCGCTTGTTGTTATAAACATTGTAGATTATTAAAGTAGATTAACATAAGTTGGGTATGTGAATAAAAAAAAGCTAGAAGGAAGAGATTCTTGTTAATTACGTTTAGCAACACCAATCTCTCATAGTTTTAATACAAAGCAATCAATGACCAAACAATGACCAAACCATGCAACCATCTTAATCACCAAATACCATCAATCAATCATATGACATCGTACCAAACTTCTTGAATTTTCATTCACATGTCACTGTGCTTTTAGGTCTCTATAATCTTTATCATAGCTTTAGCTTGCACCACATCACATGTACCATGTTCTCAATTCATCATTCGAATGTTTTCTTGACAAATGTACACATCTTTAGTAATGTTTGAAAAGTATTAAAGTTAATAGAGTTGTTATTCTTTTCATTAACTTAGACAAATCAACATTTATCTGTAATAAGACTTGCAACTTAATTAACCACCTAAACATACCCCACTTAACATAAATATACTCACAGCCCCATAACCAACATTACAAAGTCGCTCTTCTTTCCCCTATTACAACCAGCCTTGTGTTAATTATCGATATTACCTTCTTTCGAAAATTGTACTTATACTAAAAAGGAGACATTATATGCTTGACACTACTTGATTTTGAGACTTAAGTCATACTTTAGAGCCATGAACTAGTCTATATATGGTATTGTTCAAACATCTTCCCTCGACTTTTTAGAACATGTCCGAGTCAAATAGTAATGATTTGAAGCACTTCTTTTTACACTATTTCGGAAACCCAAGGACTCAATCGTATGATATGTAAAATACAGGAGGAAGCTGTGACACATTCACTAAAAAGAAATCCTTTTGTAGCGAATACTTTATTAAAAAAATAAGAGTTTTAGCCGTACAATAGCAACGTACTTTCTCAAATGTTCCGTTTTGGTACGTGAACTTTTTTTTGTTCCACTTAATGTAACGAACTTTCAAGTTTTGTGTTAATTTGCACCAACCTTGACTGGCAACCGGGAAAAAAGTTATAAAACCGGAAAAAAGCCTACGTGGCATGTATAATACTTTCTCTAATGTTCCGTTTTGGTACGTGAACTTTTTTCTAATGTTCCGTTTTGGTACGTGAACTTTTTATACTGTTAACCATAAGATTCACATAACAAGAGACATGATCCGGAGGTCGGGGAGGATTGAACAAATGTTTAGCCATATTATTTAGTGAGAGAAAGGAAAGATGTGTGTTTTCTAGAGAGAGAAACACACACACCTTATTACAAGTAAAATGAATCCTCACCCCTCCATGGAAGTATGGAGGGGATATATATAGCCCTGGACACGATCTACTTACTACACTTGACATTTCTAGTCCCTGCGTGTCCGGCTATTATAAACTAATGTAATTCCGTATTAGCCGACATATTTTAAGGCTAACAATCTTCCCCCAATATGTGGGCATACGAAATTACTTACAATGTTCCTATCAAGTACAAATACAACAAAGTAAAATGACATCCGAGGCGCTTCCAATGCTGAAGATGACGTCTTAGTCTTCTAGTCTTGAAACTTGTACTCCAGCTTGGATCTTCTTTGTCTTTACTTGTTCTGGAACCATTGTAGTATACATGAGTTGGATTAACTTCCCCCTAATTCATGCAGCATGTCTTAAAAAGCTTTCTTCATAGACTCCTTTTTGGTGAAGTTTTTGAATCAACTTCCCCCCAAACCAACATTCGTATCTTGAGCAAATTCTGAAACGTTGATGTAGCTTGAACGATCTTCTAACATTGACATTTAAAGTGCACAGCGGAATTTAGTAGAAGAAACAGTCAACCACACCATCTAATACTGCTTCTATATTGTATCATGACATTCGGTCTTGATGATTATCCGTTCGGGGGAACATAAAGTTGAGAAAATAACCGTAAGCACACGAACAATTAAGATCTGGAAATGCACTTTTCTTCCTCAATTGCTACACCAAAGTCAACTAAGTCTCGAGTGTGAGCAATTTAATCCTCTGTGTACCTCTTACATAAACTAATACTGCTTCTATACTGTATACTAACATTTAGTTTTAGTGAATATCTTCTTGGGGGAACACGCAAGAGATCAACAATAAATTCCTTCTTTCACAAAACTGCATGTAGAAAATACTTCACAACCATCTAATAAAGTAGTATAAACTACTTCCCCCTGGGAAGTGACTGATTACATCTAAGTATAACGTTTTCCCCCATGATGGTTTCGAACTCTCAGAAGCATCATTGACGTGTATGACCATATACTCGAGAAGTTCTTGTCATAAGCAACAATCTTGAAAAGTTATGAAAGACATTGAAGAACTTTGAAAGATTTTGCTGAGACTGTGAAGTACCATTGACGTTGTGTAGCTTCAAATATCTCATGAGATTTGCTGATTGCATCTCAACCTTGTACTCTCTGGCTAACTTACCAACCTCGTATTCTGTCGGCTATTGCTGTGACCACATGGTGAAGTTTTACCTATTTCCATACTTGAGAAAATGAAAGGTAAAATCCCCCAAATTTGTTTACTTAAGCTTGGCACTGTTGTTTGATTGAAGAACGGTATAGAAGATAAGCCCTTAATACCCTATACCCAATCACAAAGTATATGAAAAGTACAACACCTCTTGAAACTATCCACATCGGCATCTGCGTGTGACACTGAGCACAACAATGTAACTCCCTAAAGTGATAGCTATAACCCATGAGTACTACAATGTAACTCCTTACATCGGGTATAACCAGATAATCCAAGTCTCAATCATAACTGTATATGTTCAAGCAAGTCATCAATTAATAGATTGGGTTTAAAGAAAGGGGGTTCAAAGTAGAAGGGAGTCTCGATGATGAAATAAGTAGACGCCTTTGTGAAACCCACTTCATACTCAAATAAGGGATACCAAATAAACTCCGTGATCACTTGACATTCTATGTCCAAATTCTATCCGTTTTTTGACATATAGTAATTCATAAAGGATCGAGAGAGAGAGCGTGTGTTAAGTGTTGTGTTTTGCTTTGGTGTTATGATCAAGTCACTAGGGAATTATGACAAATCGCTAACTAATTTTAAAATCGGCAGAGTAACGTTTAGTAATTAGCTTAGATATGGTCTTCAATTTGTATACCATAGCCACAAACTCCTTATACCGACTAGCTAAAAATGAATGAGAAGTCGCTAGATGAAGGTCTCTGTCAACTCGCTACTTTGGAGAAATTTGGGCAGCATAACGTTTGGCTTTGACCTTGGAAAATATCTTCAGTGTACCTGTCAACTCGCTGATAAGACCTATCAACTCGTTGCACTAACTCGCTAGTAAGACTTGTCAACTCGCTACACTAACTCACTAGTAGACTTGTCAACTCGCTGCACTAACTCGCTAGTATGACATGTCAACTCGCTACTCCAACTCACTGAAATTGTACCTTAACTCGCTACTCTAACTCGCTGGAATAGTACCTTAACTCGCTACTCTAACTCGCGAAGCAGTAGCTGCCAAAAAGGTCTCTTTCAACATTACATGATTCACTTTCGTACCCGTTTTTGTCCTGTTCCATCCACCTATCTCAATTCGCTACGACGAGCAACCATAACTCGCTACTTAGAAAATTTAAAAACTTTTAAATACGCTAAAAAAACACAATAAAGTTGATGAAAATAAGCTGTAGGACTTAAGATAAGCTGATAGAGTTGTTCTAAACACGAAAAGTTAAAAAGTCTTTTTAGGATCAAAACATAAACAAAGCACGATTCTTGATTTTTTTCACAAGACTTTTCGAACCAAGAACCACCTTAAGAAGCAACAACACAAACACAAATTCCTCCTATCTGCTGTACCACTTTAATACTAAAAAAAAACACAACAAGGGACTTGATACAAGAGGCCGACAAGGGAGGAATTTAAACCTGAAAGTAAAGCCTGTTAATTAGTGTAGAGAGAGAAAGGAACGATTGTGTGTTTTCTATAGAGAGAAAGACATACACACTTAGAGATGTACCAAATGTTTCCTAATCCACCCTCCTCATGGAAGTAACAGGAGGGTAATATAAACTCCAAGCTATCCTAACTTGACATATCTAGCCCTTAGCCGAAACTAACAAATAATTAACAAAAGTAATTGATTGTAAGTAATAAGATATCACTAACAAATGATTTGATCCAGAGGTCGGGGAGGATTAAACAAATAGTAGCCATTGTACTATTTAGAGAGAGAAAGGAAAGATGTGTGTTTTCTAGAGAGAGAAAGACACACACTTAAGGAGATACAAAATGAATCCTCACCCCTCCAATATGTGGACACATACAAATTACTTACAATGTTCCTATCAAGTACAATTACAATAAAATAAAGTCTTCCAAAGCACTTCCAAAGCTAAAGATGTCTTCTGATACTCCTTTCTTGAAACTTGTTATCCACTTGGATCTTCATTGTCTTTATAACTTATTCTGGAACCATTATGGTATGCATAAACGGATAACTCCCCCCAATTCATATCAGCAAGTCTTGAAAAGCTTTCTTCATAGACTCCTTTTTGGCGAAGTTTCTGAATCAGCTTCCCCCCAAACCAACATCCCTATCTTGAGCAGATTCTAAAACTTTGTTGCAGCTTAAACAATCTTCTACTTGTCATTTACGTGAAATAGCGAAATTTATAGAAAGTCAAACCACACCAATGAAACACTGCTTCTTGTCATTAGGGCTTGGTGAATATTCGTTCGGGGGTACATGCGAGAAATCAACAACAATTCTTCTCACGTATGCAGTATACTTCGTAAACCATACTAAGTAAAGTAGTCTACACTACTTCCCCCTGGAAGTTGACATGGTAACATCAAAGTAAACTAAGTCTCGGATGTACACATTTCCCCCTATGATGGTTGCAAACTCTCGGAAGCATCATTGTTGTGTACGCACATATACTCGAGAAGTTCTTGTCTTTAGCACAAATCTTGAAATCCAAACAAAGCATTGCCCTCTTGTCTTTAGAAACCGTAGAGGAGATGAAGCAAGAATCAAGAAAACTTGGTATAATCAAGGTCTTGTATATGAATGTCATTGAGGAACTTTGAGAATTTTGCTTAGACTGTGAAGTACCATTGTCTTTGAATAGCACAATAATATCCCGTGAGAATTACTAATTACATCTCAACCTTTAAACTCTCTGGCTAACTTGCCAACCTCGTATTCTGTCGGCTATTGTTGTGATCACTTGGTGAAGTAAACCCGATATACCAAACTTGAAAATGAAGTAACATCCCCAAATTTGTTACTTAAGCTTGCATTGTTGTTGATTGAAGAACAGTGCAAGATTAAATCTATAAGTACTCTATACCCAACCAGAAAAGTATAAGAAGTACAACACCTCTTGAAATTATCCACATCGACTTTTGCGTGTGACACTGAGTACTACAATGTAACTCCTTTAAGTGATAGTTAACCAGGTCTGCAACCAACCACCCCTGACTACTGGAACTAGATAATTCAAGTCTCAATCAATAACCGTATGTATGTTTTCAAGCAATCATCAATCGATAGATTGGGTTTAAAGAAAAGGGTAGAAAATAAAGAAGTCTCGATGATGAAATAAGTAGACCCTTCGTAAAACCCACTTCAAACTCAAATAAGGAAACCAAATCAATTCCATGATCACTATGTCCATCGTAATCCTAGAATCTTTAAGCGTTTGACATTTTAAGTGAATCGTATTCGATCGTTTTTTAGTGTTATGTTATCGTGTTTGTTGTGTTTGTTGTCAAGAATGTCGTTAAAACTAGACAAGTGTTATTTTTGAATGTCATAACGAATAGACATATCGGTTAAGATTCAACTTGTCAGAAAGTGTCTATTCCTGGCTCCAATCATAACATATAACCCGATAGTTATCTTATAGGAAAATGCAGCCTAAGTTTTTTTAATAAACCTTATACATACCCAATGCATTACTCGGCCCAACTCTTTGTTTAATCCAAGCCGGCCACCCCAGTGAATTTGTTGAATACTCTGCCATATATTGCTTCAATATACCCGGTCTAATAAAATTAGAATATATCACAACAATCCCTAATTGTATTCATACTTTACCTTAACCCTAATCCCTTTTTACACGCAGTCACAAAAAAAATACCATCTCTCCCCCTTATTCATTCTACAAATGAATCAAACAAGAATTTTCATCAAGATCCATCAGACACACTCCCGATCAACAAAATCGAGACCATATTAAACTCGTCATCATATCCTTCAATGTTATAGACCTAAATCAATAAACTGAAAAACAACCTGTTTTAATCTGTCCCGTTGAATCATCTTGAAGATCGAATGTGGCTTCAAGATCATCACATGGGTCTCGGGTAGGGTTGCTTTAATTTGTGTTAATCGAAACAAAGACATGAACATAACAAGTTTGTTATCAATCATTCTTTAATTTTGAAAAGCAAAAATGGTTTGTACCATTTTAGATCTGTGATGATTGTTATTTCTTTTGTGTTCTTGATCCTTTGAGGGTCATGAATTAATTGAACACACTAGAAAAAAAACTAAGATATTTTTATCATTTATTTTCGAGTCTTGATTAATTGTTGAGATGGAGTGGGATTTGTGATTGACGAAGGGATTTAGGATAGTCTTGTTGGATTTGTATTGATGTTGTAATTTGTGACGATGAGTATAGGAGATTAGGTTGTGGATTTGGTTGATGTTATTGGATTTGTAAGGATGATGTTTTGAGGCTGATGTTGTCGTTGATTGTTGTAGTTTATTGTATTGGATAGGTTCGATTGTTGTTAGAAAATCAAAGTCTCAGTTCTGTCTTTCTTTTTCGACCTTGACTTGCGAGTTTTGAACCCGTTGATTCTGACTCGGTAACTACCGTTTGACTCAGTCAACCTTGTCTCTAACCCTCAACCCGAACTAATGGGAAGTAATATGCTTTCATGCGCTACTCTAAAAAATAGAAGAAAATCTTCTATCATGTTTTTTATAAAATCCGGTTGAACATGTTTTTCAAAAAGAACTTTCAATGTCAAATTCTCTACAATATAAAATGTTGTATATTCCATATAAAGTGGTATTTGGTTAAAAATTGTGTTTTTAAACACTCCCTTACCTCGAATATTGTAAAAAATATGGTACGAAGGAATGTCATATTTAATATGAATAAATTTCTGAGGGGGAGCTTTTAAAACAAAATGCCTTTTTAATGTGATTTGGACATCTTATAATGATCAATTTTTATGTATCCAAACACATTTTTGGAATTAAAATGGCGGAAACTTAATGTCATTAATAATATACATTGTTCACTAAGGCAATCTCATTATGTCTTACCATTTTTTGGTGTCAATCAAATTTTCATTCTAATGTCAAATTTTAATAAATATTAGTATCTCCACATATATCGTGAAGGGGAGCTATCGAAACTGAATTCATAGCAATATCGTGTATAATTTTTCTCCCATTAAATTTTTCAAGTCAAATTTTTAATCAATTGGTATTATCAAGAATACTAAGTGTTTTATTATTAAAATAAGGGGAAAATTGATTTAAAATATGATATAGAAGAAGGTGATCTTTAAAACACTAAGTGCACACCTTCTCCTTCACTGCCTAAACAATTTCAAATCTCGGAGCACATGTGTAGGGGGGTATTTGAAAATAACAATGTTCAGAAAATGGTTTTATGGTTCGATCTCATACCCCAAAAACCATTAATTTTACGACGATTCAAAGTCATAAAGGTGGTTAGGTTTGGAATAAGTCCTTCGAAATCCAACCAAAACCGGAGGGATCTACCCAAGACAACCAAATTTAGAAATAGCAGTCATTAGATATGATTTTATATGAATGATAATATGTGAAAAAATGCCGACTAAGAGTGAGCTAACACTGGAACAATCACAACAAGGTGTTAGTAATGACGTCTTGGTAAGCGTTGAAAGGTTAAAGAATAAAAAAAGAAATGTATGGATAAAAGGTGAAAATAAAGTAGCCCCTCCCAAAACACCTTAGAGCCAGAAAAAACCGTCCAATACATGATCAAATAAAAAAATCTATCAAAATCACAAAGATATTGTTGGTAATGAAGAATGTCATCATGGGACCTAAGTGGGATGCCAATGCATAAACCCTCCTCCAGCCAGTCGAGTTTCTCTCGAAAAAGAAACTAGAAACTTGTCTCATTTGTCACGGAGATACACACGTTATCTATTGACATCTCACTCCGAGATTGTTAATATTGAATAGGTGGCAGTCTGCTCCAGCCTCCGATTACTAAAACCAAAAGTGCACAAATCGAGTCTAGAGCCAAGAAGAGATCAAATTATAAATCTCATTAGGACACAATGTCAAAATACACTTGTTGAACACCATAAAGTTCACAAGTTGTAACAAAGAGTCCTACGCATTATCCTTGAGATCTTGCCAGAACATCCGAGTGATACTTAAGTATTCACAGTAAAGATGGAAATCCTGCTTGAGCCAACATCAAACAAGCTCTTGGTAGGTGACTTGCAAGATTCTATATGAATCGAGCTTGTGATAACTGGATATCAATTTTGGTCCAGTAAATGAATTGACGACTAAATTAGAAAGATAGTAACTATCTGATTCACTCTTACCGTGTTGTCTGCTTTGAGACGTTCCGGTAATGAGAACTAGCAAGCATGGTGAATCTAATACATCTGTGTTAGAAGATCCTACGCTTTGAGCTGGAAACCCTGTCAAGGAGATTCTTTGAATCTACCTGATCACAGGTATAGTATTTATACTATATAACGGGAAACCGGAGGTTAATGCAACCGTACTCAAGATGAATGACAAAGCCATATTCATCTTTTATTGCTAACTGTCTTATTTCAGGTTTAGACGACAGTGTTGCAGCCTCATTCCAGCGAAGTCGGATTCATAAACCACATGCTCATACTCAAGCTTTCAAAGTCAATCATTCAACGTCAAGATAGTTGATTATAATCACATATGTCAAACAAGAATGTAACAAGTATGAGCATGTTGGTCAAGAGCACAAGTTGATCAAGGAAGTCAAATCAAGATGATTCAAGTCAAGGAGATGATGCAAGATAACGATCTCAAGAATTCAAAGTCAAAAGATAAAGGCTCAAAATCAAGATCACAAAGCATGGATGAACAAAGCCATTACAAACAAGACAAGACCATAACAAGGCAAAGCATAAACGTCAAACGTCATATCTTCAATGTCATCGGTGGTACAGAGGAGTTTGAAGAAAGAGACCTCAACATTGGGGGAGATTGTTAGCCTTAATTATATTAAGTCAAACAAGAATGTTATCGGTCTTAGAAAGTCAAACTAGGTCTTGTATTGTAATAGGCTAGTCGGGTTCAACGGGCTTGGATTGTAATCTAATATTGTCCGTGTTTCGGGCTCAAAGCCCAAGTTAAACCAAGCCCGGCCCGTTTAGAAGCCCATACGCCTCACTTAAGGCAAAAGGGTATAAATATCCCTTCACCACACTTGGTGAAGGGTGTTGGTTGCATTTTCCCATCACTTGTAACTTCCCATTTCTCTCTAATCTAATCTTCCTTTCTTGTTTCTCTCTCTACTTTCTCTCTCTAAGATTTCTTATTTTCTAGCATCTTGGTATAGATTATTGTTGTGTAATGGATTAAACTAGTGGGATAACATGTGGTATCACTCGCCAAGGGGTGTTTAGTGTTTGATTTGTGAAAAATTCGTGGGTTCTTGTTGGTTTTTTTTTTCTTTGGTTCGAAAAAAAGAAAAAAAGCAAGAAAAAAAAATCAACTTTGATCTTTGTTTCGTGGTTAAATGTGTTAAAGACTTGTACTTTTGGGCTTAGATCACTTTCTTGCATCATTACTAAGTGGTTTTAACATCATTTCGTAGCTTACAAGAAAGTTTGAAGATTTTTTCTTGGCTGCGTTTTGCCTATCTGAAGGGGTGTTCGTCGTTGCGTTTTGATCAGAGTCATTGCGTTTTGATTAGCTTCGTTGCGTTTTGATCAGAGTCATTGCGTTTTGATTAGCTTCGTTGCGTTTTGATAAGCTTCGTTGCGTTTTGGTCAAAACTCATTGCGTTTTGGTTCTCACGTCGTTGCGTTTTGATTTGAAGACGTTGCGTTTTGATTCAAGTCGTTGCGTTTTGATTCTCAAGTCACTGCGTTTTGATATTTTTTGTGTGTTGCGTTTTGTCTCCACAGGTTGCGTTTTGAAGACCATCATTGCGTTTTGACTAAACGTTACTCTGCCCAAATTTTTTATACATTGCGTTTTGATCAAGACAGACTGCGTTTTGATCAAAGAACATTGCGTTTTGATAAAAGACGTTGCGTTTTGATCAAGAATAGTGACTGCGTTTTGATTAAGAAAAGTGACTGCGTTTTGATTAAAGATAGTTGCGTTTTGACTAAAGTCATTGCGTTTTGTCCATTGAAAACCTATGTTTTGATACCTTAATTTCCCGGAATATATTAATCATCGTTTAATCAAAACATCACATCAAGACAAAACAAACTTCATGGACTAATTACAAGGACTTTGGACTTTAATTCGGACTAAAAGGACAATTACTCAACACAACAATGACATCATATTTGTTATTATCAAAACACAAAGATCATTAAATATAAATATCGTTTTTGTGTGAATAATTATATTAACATAGCGCTTGTACTTAGAATTCAATGGAGGTCAATTTCTTCACAAAAGAATTAGAAGTCAAATCAAGACTTAATGTTGTGGTCATAGTTTATGTGGCATGGTCAAATACTTCAAAAGTTGAAATCATGGCGTTTCTATCCAAGCTCATCCTACTAAGTGGAAAGAAGTGTCAGTCTAAAGTAACCATCAGGCGGCTATATTGGCGAGGGATAACTTGAATGTTTCCTTTCAAAAAAAATATCAAAAACCTTAAGCTAGCTAACAACTTTGAAACTAACTTAACTCTTGATGAGGTGTCATTTTATATACTATTTCAAGGTCGTTTAACACCTTAAATCATGCAAATAAGCCAAGATTATGTGCTTAATCATTTTTTTCAGGTTTTTAGCACTTGGATGGCATTTGGAGGAAATACACGTAACTTGGGCTCATTTGGAGAAGAAACAGACGAGATCACAGACTTGCACCAAGATTTACCAAGAAGTATTGTACTAAGAGTGTGGAGATGGCGTCATAAGGATAAAGTGACGCCGTCGTAATCTATCTGGTGACGATGTCTAGATAATGGAGACGGCGTCACAACGTAGCCGACTTAAAGTGAATCTAGAACCATCTACGTGGCGATGGCGTCAGAAGCATCAAGCGACGCTGTCGTGTCGATATGTCTATATATACAAAACCGATTTTAGGGTTTTAGTGTGTAACTTTTAGGGATAATTTTGTATAACTTAGGGAGACAAACCCTAGTCCTTGTAGCAGCTTCATAGGTCATATTTAAGGCCTCAAAACCCTATTGTACTACCTTGGATCCATGTTTTAATTCAAGTAAGATTATTTATCATTAATCATTAAATATGTCTATGTATTGTGTGATTGATTTATCTTCTTGCTTCCTTTATAACATGCAAGACTAACCCCTCCTTTGTATTTGCTTATGATTGGCAATAAGTCGATTGTAGAATCCTTTTATACTATTGCTTCTTGTTGATGTATGTGCCCGTTAGGCCATAGAAAACTAGCTTTTGTCTGTATTGCTGTTGACACTTATAGGGAAACTGCAGTGCATAGAAAAGATACCATAAGGTAAACATCTTCATACTACCTTTCCCCTTATATGGCTTATCCACTTAATGTTATTTCCACGCAATTAATAAACACTTAGTGGCCTTGTAATAGTCCTTCATACTTACCTTACTTTTGCTTTGCCTAACGAAATTATTAAATAGACGACGATTTTCGTGTAATTCTTTCATAACTTAGGAAACTTACACATTACTTCCCAAGTGTGACAATGCAACAGGATTATGAGAAACAATCAGATAAGTAATGCAGATAAGTAAATACATTAATTATCATAAAGTTAGTCACTGTAGATTAGTTTATCATTAGTTTATTAGTAGTTGCAGATCAACCAACCTCTCAAACCATAGATTTACCTGCTTTCTAAATATATTGAAGCTGCAATGTTTGGTTAATTGTTATTATTCTTCTTAGTATCATAACCTAGTTTCTGCATAGTTTGTGATATTCCCAATCAAAGTTTCTCCCATAGTTGTCTTGGATTTATCCAATACAACTAAACCTTATATCAGCTAAGGAGTTAAAGATCTGTTTAGAACGGGATCAAAAAAAATGAATGAGAAAATGAATGACTCTGTGTGTGTGGAAAAGAGGGTTCAAATTATACCTCCTAACTATTCCAAGGGAAACTTTATGGCGACTTTCACTCCACAGACCCAACTAACCCCTGAACAAGTATTTTGGTCTAATGAAATTAAGGAAAAGAAGGCCGAAGATCTTAAATCTAAAACCCCAACCTTGCTAGTTCTACCACCTGCGATAGTGTATCCACCCAATACTCCTGTCCATCTGGTCTCCCGAACGCTTCCTACTACAAGTCAAGTAAATATTGATCTATATGTAATTACTTAACTTTTTTGGGACTTTGAGAAAACGTGTAAGAAACAGATTACACCAACGGGAATAAATGAAGGGGAAAGGGGTTTTGAACAAACTAAACGGTGTTATTTAACCAAAGTCATTCCATTTTTTAGTCTACTTAAAGAAAATTTTAATGAAGTTCAAAAATTACTTGTTAAAGAAGTTAGGGCAATGAAAGTAGTTTTTGAAAATTTGGAGGATGAGGTGGACCAGAATGCGATTGCCTTAAAGAGTGGTGAGATTGAATGGAAAAACCTTCTCATCACAAATGAGACTTTGATTGCTAATTGTATTGCCCAAGATGTGTTTTATACTGTTACTGATTCTGTTATGAATGCATCTCGATTTCATGAATTATCTACTTCTTATAATGTTGCAATGAATCGTGTTGTTGATCTTGAAGCTGAGAATTCCAAATTACTTGAAAAAAAATTCAAAATGATGATCATAATACCATGGTCAAGGATTTTTCAAAATTAGAGATTTCTCACCTTAATTTACAATTAAAGTATCAACATCTTAAAGAAAATCTCAAAAACTTCAAATCCAAGTCATCTAAGGATGTTCCTGAATTTGATGCATTTTTTGAATTCGGTAAACGGGATGATCATATTCAAGGTCACAAAAACACTATCCGTAAGTTGAAAGCTCAAATTTCCCAATTGAAAGCTAACAAAAGTGACGAGGTGAGCCACCTTGATTATAAGTCTCTAGATTCTCAAAACTTACAATTAAAAGAAACTGTCACAACTTTGCAAGAACGACTAGACAATTTTAAAGCTAAAAATGCAAAGGTTAAACAGCATTATCAAGAGTTATTTAACTCCATTAAAATAACGCGTGTTAAAACTATTGAAAAGACAACTTCTTTACAAACCCCGACCACCACACCCTAGCCTCCCCTATTAACCAGCTCCATCGTTATGCCACTCCCGCCTTACTTACACGAGATCGATTATTCGTTGATACAAATCGACGATGTAGAGTATTGTATAAAGTGGAAGATATCGCCATTTGCCTTGTAAAGTATGTAAAGTATAGGATGATTAGGAAGTTGACCGTTACAGGAATGCCAACTTAGGTTGTTGTTTTTGATATATGATCAAGACGTTGTAAATAGTTGTGTCTTTATCATGGTAATGGTCAGTAAAAAGTGTCTAGCAACTTGTATTTTAGACTTAATATATTTGTTTCGTAATTTTTATTTAACAACAATTTAATTCCCTTTCCTAATCATCAACCGTGGGTTTTACGAGAATGAGGATGTGATCGAGCGTGCATGTCTATTTCGTCGTTACGGCCATGTATGCATGTCTCAGCTGCCTTGTTGGTTTATTACTATTGGTGAAAGTTAGAAGATCCATACCCTATATTACTCTACTATTCCTACTCTTTAGCTTATTTGAGGTGGGAGTGAGCAGTCACATGTGTATATCCCGTTGTCACGGGTGTGTATGTGTGGTCTTTGTCTCCCTCCTGGATTATTGGTATCAATAAAGATTAGTTAGAGTAATCAACCCTAAGAGTTATCCTACAAACCCATATTTACCTTTATAAACTTATTACTACTTAGCTTTAGCGATGGAGATATGTATCCTTGCCAAGCTTATGATAGAATACTCATCACGACTGAGCAATTGAGCAAATTAGTTACATGTTACCACATAGACTAGTTGAGTTATTTGAGTGTTTTCATCTTCATATTTCGTGAGGTGTTTGGTTGTGTACTTGTTATAGATCAACTAAATGCTTTAACGAAAAATATCCTTAGGGATACATTTTTTGTAAATTTCTAAAGGCTACTTGAGGACAAGTAGGATTCAAGTGGGGGGATATTTGATGACATCAAATATCGTCTATTTTATAGAAACATTTATCCCGTGTATTTAACCCATTTTATATAATTATTGCAAAGAATTGTTACTTAATCATTAATATTTAAGAATTGCAGTAATTATGGAGTAGTTGGTGAAAGTTAGCAAAAGGCGCGCATTCTGGAGCTTAAATGAAGATATTTTGAAGATTTACTATTATGAAGACCAATACGCCGTATCCATCAAGGAAGATACGGCGTATCCGTGCCTGCACTTACCGAAGACCATAAAGGAAACTTGTTCAATACGCCGTATCTAGAGAAGACCAATACGCCGTATTGGAAATATGAAATGAATATAATAATCTGGAAGATATCAAACGTGGTCCCTACTCCAAGAAACTCCAATACGCCGTATCCAATAAACTCTAATACGCCATATCCAATACTTGGATACGCCGTATCAAACCGACTTCCAGACAGTATAAATAGAAAACTCAAAAATGAGTTTTAAGTGTGCTAAATCATATTCTCGATACCTAAACCACAAAAGTCAATTTTCAGAGGAGAAAAAGAGCAGAAGAGGTCTTGCAACGCATTCCAATCCATAGAAGACAATGTGTAATTTCTTATACTTTTGTAATCGTTCAGTAATGATGTTTGAAGGCTAATACCTTCGGGTATTAGCCGTTATTATGAAGATCTGAATGTTTGGTTTTATTTATATCTCGATTGTTTAATTTATCATTGTATGCTTGTTTATGTTTATCAATTCATACTTGTTTACGTGCTTTTGTATGCGACCTATCATTCAACTGGATCTAGTGATACAGACCAAGTAATCTAGATGCTGGGATAGCTCTCTATATAGTAGTTTATAGATCTAGAATTGTAGTATCACAAATATTGTCCTTCTAAATTTGTGTCTAGGATACGCTTCGAGCATAACTAGTTAATTGGATATTGCCTTTGGTTTATTGAACATGTTGACTAGTAGGTGAATCTAGATAATTCAACAAATAATGTTTTGATTCCATTGGATAGTTGGACAAGTGGACTACTAGAGTATAAATTTCCATTAAGCGGTAAGTGGGTAAAGTCTCTATGAGCTAGGGTTTAACAAGATCACCATTGCTTTAATCCCTAAGATAGATTATAATCAAGTAATAAGGATACTTTATGCGGATGCTTTAATTGTGACAGAATTAATGTGTCTAGGTCTTAGGATGAAGTCTCGCCTAAGTCTTAGAATGATATGCCTCTTCGAGATAAGTAATCATTGCACTAAATAAACAAACCAACCTTCTAATCGGATTAATGATGGCTAATACAGTTTTCTATCATAAGGCTTGACCGCTCTTTAATCTTTTGTTAATTTTCTTGCGTAGGTTAAAGTGTCTTGAATTGATTATAATCCCCAACCAAGCCCGTGCCAGTCTCTCAGGCTGAAAACCCCCTTTTACCTGTTAGAATTAGGATTAGAACTAACAGAGGATTAGCATATGTTTGACTTAGATTAGAATTAACTTATATTAGATAAACCAAAATATAAATAAATTGAGAGATTTAACCTAGCTTCAAGTGTTCGACACCCTACTTACCACGAATCTAGAACCGACTGGGTACACTGCCCATTAAAGTGTTGTTTTTGGTTGAGTCGGCAAAATATAAATTTAAAACTTGAACTATCATAAATAAACCGCATACAATGACACATCACAAGTATAAACTGATAAACAAAAACAAGCAATCAACGATAAATTAAACAATCGACTAAACAAAACCAAACATTCAAATCTTTATAATAATGGCTAATACACGAAAGTATTAGCTGTCAAACGTCATAATCAATACAAGAGTAATAATTTAGCCAAGGTAAACTAACCGAGTTAACGAATGATACCAAAAACTAAACGATTACAAGAGTATAGGAGATTACAAGTTGTTTCCTATGGAGTTAATTACTTTTCTCAACCTTTCCCGCTCTTCTTCTCTTCTGAAAATTGACTTTTATGGTTGAGGTATCGAAAATTTATTTAGCACATTGAAAACGGCATATTGACTGAGGTCAATACGGCGTGTCGGGGGTTTCTTAGAGTAGGGACCCTGTTCGATATCTTCTAGAATATTTTATTACTATAACTTAAATACGACGTATAGACTTATTTGGATACGGCATATTGGATCTTGTTCCTTTGTGGTCTTTAGTGAAGTGCAGACACATATACGCCGTATCTTCCTTGATGGATACGGCGTATAGGATGTCAGAACAGTAATCTTTAAAAGTATTCGTTTAAGCTCCAGAATGCGCGCCTTTTAGCTAATCTTCACCAAGTACTCCATAATTACTGCAATTCTGTTGATCCTAATAGAATAGATCTTTAATCCCTTAGCTTGTATAATGTAAATAATACAAGATAAATCTAACACAACTATAGTAGAAACTTTGATTGTGAATATCAAAGACTATTCAAAATCTAGTCAATGATACTAAGAAGAATTTCAATGAAACATTAATGAACAAGATCAATAACAAAATAGTTTCTCAAACTTTCAGCCTTAATATAATACGAACACTCTTAATAGTGTTAGGGTTTACAAAACCTTGAAGCTACGAATAACACTTTTCTAGATATCTGAATTATATAAACATTATGCCCTGGGACCTTCTTTTATACACCAAGGAGTCCTACAAGGCTTACAATACTTTCCTAAGTTATCATGATCTTCTAAACAAATAACTTATATGAATCTTTTACAAAAATATCTCATACTTATCCCGTAAGTAATCTTGATAAACAATCTTTATCTTTATCCTTTCTCTTGTCTTTATCCTTCTGACAGTAGAAACTCTTCTAGAAGTTGTAATCTTTTAGCAGTTGTAACCAACAACATTAACTTTTATACCAGCAGCACTAACTGTGTACAAGTAGTAGTAACTACTTAGAATATTTTCTTCATTCTTCATTAGTAGTACTAAGTTACACAAGTAGTACTAACTTTATGCTAATAGTTGTAACTTTACTCAAGCAGTACTAACATATACTAGCAGTACTAAGTTACACTAACAGTAGTAACTTTTATACTAGCAGTATTAACTACTTAGTAGTATTTCTTCTAAGTCTCTGAGCAGTCTTAACTTCCATTAGCAGTAGTAATATATACTAGCAGTAGTAACTGGCAGTACTAACTACTTAGCATATTTTTCACTAATATCACTAACATTACTAAGTTATGCTTAGTAGCTGTATTAACTCCAAGATCATCATAAAGTCTTTTAATCCCAACATAATCACCTTATTAAGACCTAGAGGACCCAGCTGAGAGAAATGGACCATGTAATGTTTGATAAGGGCCAGAAGAAACGAAGAAAAAGGAATGCGAACGCCAGAAAAATCAAACATCCGATGATAAATACCAATGGCGTCATGGTATCTTATATTTAATGGCATCTTATATTTAATGATGGCATCGGACATCACAAATTCTTCTGAGGGTAGCCGAGGGTGAAGGTCAAGTGGTATCTTATATTTAAAGATCAGATCATTCAGGTCATCTTGGGTGAGTCGGGAATGATACAGGTCCATTTCTTTTTTAGCCATAATTGAAAAAGTAAGAAGGAAAGAAAAAGGTACCTAGGAAGGGGAAGAATCTGGAGTAAAGTAAAAAGCGACCAAAAGTAAAAACGATAGCTACAGAAACAATATGTGTTTTTTTACTATATCAAGGGTAAAGGGAAAATTTAAAAGGAGGCTGATGTTTATAGGGAAAGAAGGAAAAGACACGACGGTTAGGAAGTTATCACATGACACGTTGCAAAGAAAACATGTAGACAAAAAACATGCCACGTCTGCATAGGCAGAACATTAATGACGCAAAGCACATTTAAGTCTAGCACTGACAAGCTAGCTTGGCAGATACTAGACTGGGGATGATGATTTTCCAGTCAACAATGAATTGGAGGCATAGTGGCTAGAGGGTATAGCACAATTGTTATATATATATTCATCATCATGAACTATCTCCATATGCTTTTTCATCTATGATTCTTCTTGATCATCATCTACTTCAGCTTCCATATTTTCATCTAACTTCTGCTTCTTTAAATTTTTAGATTCAAGTTCTTCTCCTCCGGACTATCTACGTTAATTAAGCTTTAGACTTCCTTCTGTCTTGTCTTACTACCTTTCACTAACTCTGTATCCATGTCTACAAATGTGTTTACTCTTTTCATTTCTTTGTCAAATAACATCTGAATATCCTCAAAGCTTTTGGTCTTCAATTGATTGTGCTTGTATCCAGCCATGTTTTTCAAATAAGTAGACATTGTATTTCTCTTTTAAGCCTTAGTTGGTAGTTTTCTTCTCTGCTCTTCTGCTCTAAGTCTTGCAAAATACTTCTTCCTTTTATTCATGAGCTCCACAAACAATCTTGACTTTTCTTCAATAGTTAATTTTCCTTGCTCTTCTGCCTGTAATCTTGTAGCTAGCTCATAATCTACATCCATCATAGCTTGAACATCATCCTATTCAGCAATGTTTGCATCTTCTTCTCTTTGTCTTGCAAGCTTTTCTTCTTCTTCCAATTCAGCATCTAATTCAGCTTGAAGTTTTTGAGCAACCTTCTTATCAAAAATAATATGATCTTTCTTCTTCAAAGGTTTTTCAAGCTCAACCATTTTTTCCTTGCCTTTGTCTTTAGCCTGTGGAAGTTGTGATGGTTGTGGAGGTGATGTTGTTGTTGTAAATTCACTTGGTTCTTGAACTATAACCCCTCTTGCCTTGGGTTTTGCAGCTTTGATCTCTATTAAAGTCTGAGCCAAGGTCAATTCATCAACAGTTGTTTTTGTAGTACTGCCAGTAGTAACTTCAGCAGCACTAACTACAAAATTAGTAGTAGTAACTACTTCACCAGCAGTAGTAACTAGATCAGCAGTACTAACATCCTTTTCAGCCATATCAACCTCTTTCTCTTCCATATCTGAGTTTACTATGGTCAGTGCAGTGAGATTTGTAGAACTAATCATGCCTTTATGCGTGCACCCAGAAAGATAGGCCGACTGCTGGTAGGTGGGTAGGCTTCTATCCGACTAGTAGGGCATGCAGTTCTCCCCATAGCCTTAGGGCAGGCACAAAATCAATTAACATCTTATAAAGAAAAGAGGACGATTTAAGATAGCAAGAACGGCCAAAAGAAGTAAGTCATTTGCAAGCACTTCTATCAATCAATTCTGGTTCAAGATTTGAAACTGACAGTCGAACCCAACGAGTGAAGTATACGTAAGGAGTCAGAAGAAGTTCTTTATCCAGAACACTAGTAGCAAACATTAAATTATCACCATACCTCCCCTGAGTCTCATCAACTAATGTAACCTTTGCATCTTGGTCAATTTCATCAATTTTCCTCCCCTGTTTGGATGCATCCTCCTGATCACCCAAACCTTCATCTTTAAAGGAAACCACTCTTGTAAATCTACCAACCTTGTATAATCTTCTGAGCCTATGAGTTCTTGACCCTCCTTTCTTTTACAGCTTCTTAACCCTCTCTTTCAATTCAGTAATCTCTGCAGCTTAAGAGGTCTTTTTTTCTCTAAGTCAAGAACTCTTTGTGATAAGTTGGTGCAAAGTTCTAGCAATTCATTTAGTTTTACTCTATCCTCACCACTAAGCAGTAGATCATTGGAATGTGCAGGTACACTTACCATATTTTCAGTATCATCAGTTACAGGTTCTGTAGGACCACTAAGTTGAGGATCCTTAATGTCTTTCCTCTGTTTCCTACTAGGCTATTTCTTCTGGGGTTTAGATGTTGATGGTTGAGTAGTAGTGGGTATATGATGGGAATCAGTTGGTATCTCTGAACCTTGACCTACTTGTTCTTGTGCTTGAACAATCATGGTTGGAAATAAAGGTGTGTCCCTACCAAAAAAGTATTTTCCCTGCCTCTTCATGTTAGCAAAGACCTTCTTAGTGTGAGAAGGTGTAACATAAATCTCTTTATGTTTGGACATTCCTTTAACTTGTTTATCTAGGAACACTTGCACAAACCTTGGATACATTAGAAATTTAACCCCACCCTCCAAGTTCTTTACCATATTATCAAAAATGTACTTGGAAAAGTTGAATTTTTAGAAAAAGTTGAATTTTTATTTTTGTGCAAGACAGATGACAGCAGAGCACATAGTGCTACTAAATTCGTTCCTAGCAGTTGTCTTTAGCACTAAGGCATTGCCAAAATTATAAGGATAAGAAATTGCATTATAGGGTGAAATGAAAGCTTAGAGAAAGTAAGCTTTTGTGTATTATTTTTCATTACCCATGAGTGTTAGCTGTTTTAAAAATTGAAGCATTGGCAGACATCAGTACCTTCAGCATATTCTTTATGGAAGATCACTTCTATATATTGTTCCAGTGATGAATCAACCTTCTTCTTATCCACTAGGGCTTGAATTTGCACTTACAGTTTTCACCTTTCGCAGTAGTCAAGATATTGCTTATATCATGAAGTTATAGATTGTGGGATTACCATTATCGCATATTTGATAGGGATCTGGGCGTCAAAAAATCCACATTTTGCTCGATTCCATCACTTTCAGTAGGTTTATTTATGATTCGCGAACCATGTTGTGTTGACTTATAGGAACTTCATTAGGGAACCATTTGATGTTTGGGTTTTTGATGATTAACATATGATATTGATAGTTTAGGTTTATGATTTGAGGGTATAACATGAAGATTGAAATCGATTAAGTGATTGAAAGAAACCCTCAATAAAGTATTTTGAAATCACCTCAACAACATTAACTTGAAACTTGCAAGTACTATTCAGGTATGCCTAACAGCATTACTGATCTTAGCCAGTAGTAACCAACTAGTAGTTAAGTTATTGCCATGGCTTAGTATTGAATTAACCAGCTGTAGTATGTTTTTGCCTAACTACATTAACTAACACGGGCAGTCGTAAGTGTATGCACTAGCAGCATTAACTTTGAGGTCACCAAAATGAACTCCTTATTTCGTTCCATAAAGCATTGTCCATCATCATAATTTTTGATTTTCACATGCTCTCTTTCTGTTTTTATTCTACTATATCTCTTAATTCTTTTTTTGCTTCTCCAAGTTCACTCTATTGTTTTTATATAACACAGCTTATTTCTATTTTGATTCTCACTATATCTCTTAATTCTTTCTCATCAATGCACTCTATTGTTTTTATTTCACCAACTCTCTGTTCATGTTTTTATTCATACATATTTCTTCAAATACTCTCTTATTAATTTTAACGAGCAGTAGGAAGATAACTAACAGGATTAAGTACAACTTAGCAGCATTGATTATACATAACCAGTAGTAAGTTATCCCAACATCACTAACTTGAATATCATGCAGTAGCTAGCTTTTCTATTCCATTCAAATTCTTTATTTGTGTATAATCCGCTGATATTAACACATTAAACCTCCACTCAATCCAGACAATCAAAAGTTAAGCTTTCTTAATAATTGCAATTCAGATATTGTATCTGCTACTTCAATGCTTTTGTAGCAAATCTGCAACATTATCTGATCTGGGTGAATCTTTATCATCAAATAAGCTTCGTTTCCATTGAATCTTATGAATAAAGTGTGCACTTTATCTCATTGTTGCTTTGTCTTTGTTTAAAAAACATGTTCTTCACTACTTCCAGATAGTAATATCATTATCAATATGAATCTTAGTTATGCTTAAAGTTTTATCAATAATCTTAGTTGATTGATTTTGAATTCCAAAGCACCTGTCCATAGCAATTGGAACGCTGCTAATATACTCAGCTTTAGTGTTGAATTAGCAACCATACAGGTCTGCTTCTTGCATTGCAGGGAAATCAATCTACCCTAGGAATTGACAACCTCCTGTTGTGGACTTCCTATCTAAGCTTGCTCTTGCATAGTCACTGTCAGTATATGCCACCAAATCAAAAGGTGAATCCTTATACCAAAGGCCCAATTTAGGTTGACCTTTTAAGTATCTAAAGATCCTTTTCAAAGCATGAAGATGTAAACTTTTAGGATTGACTTGGAATCTTGTACAAGCACATACTGCAAACATAATATTAGGCCCTTGATGAAGTTAGAGACATCAATGATCCAATAATAGTTATATTACAGTGTTCATGTACATCTTTACATATGCTTCTTTGAGCAAAGTCTTATGGGTATTCCATGGGTTTCTTGTGCTTGCTGTTTTTGACATTCATAAGCTAAAATTTCGTTCAATAATCTCTGTCACATACTTGTTTGAGTTATAATAATCCCATATTCCTTCTCTTCATCTTGCAGTCCTACGGAAAGAATTTGAGGTTCACATATAGCTCATTTGAACTTCTTATGCCATCAAACTTCTCAAATTCAAATGCATAATTGTCTTCTTTGTAAGCATAAATGATATCATTCAAATACTCTTGAACTAATAGAATATCACCTTTGTCCCCTTCGGCTAAATAAAGTACTTGTTCTATCATGTCCTCTCTGAACCTCATTGTCCAATAAATAAGTTGACAAAGGTTTCATACCTAGATTTACGGGCTTGAATGCAGTCCATAAAGTGCCTTTTCTACTTTTTTAACTATGTACAGGAAACGTTTGGGTCTTCAAATCTAGTGGTTGACAAACATATTATTCCTATTCAATCTTACATAAGAAAAGAACTCTTGAATCCATCTGATACAACTCAAAGTCGTAAATGAGGCATAGGCTAAGAATAGCCTAATTGCTTCAATTCTGGCAACAGGGGCAAAGACTTCTTCATTAGTCTAGTCACTTCTTCTTATGTGTATCTTGTGCAACCAAATCTTGCTTATTCTTAATACACATTACCTATTTTCATCTTTCTTGTTCACTATAACACCCTTTTAGTATCAATAGCCCTTTTGCCTTTAGTAAATCCTTCAAGATTTCCAAACTGTTGTAACTTGATCTGTCGAAGCTCTCTTGATAGCTTTCTATCAAGTTAGATCTTTTAAATGCTTGGATTACACCTTTATTGGGTATTCTTATGATAAGAAACATTGCAAACAACATTTCGAAAGTGTTATGGTTGGTCCTCTGTGGTACTAAACTAAACTTAGCATGTTCAGTCACACTCTCTTATCATCCTTATGGTTTGAGGTGTAAATTCATAATCTCCAAATAATTTGTTCATTGGATGTTCTTTTGAATTCTTGTGTGGGAATAGGACTGACAGGCATAAATGTATCTAAATTGTTCATGTCAGCCTTTGCACAAATATCTTTAGCATCATCTGAATAAACAATATCTTCCAATTCAGGCATATTTGGATCATTTAGAAGTTCAATGCTTCTTTTTAGATCAACAACATTAACTTCTAAGCCAGCAACATTAAACAGTTGTTACTACAAAGCATGAATAGTGTGAGTGATGTTCCTTTCACTAGCAAGTATTATATTGTAGTGTTGGTTAAATTTATATCACTTTTCTTGATTAATTCTTGGCTCCTCTGTACTTGGAGCCTTACTATATTTCCCTTCAGTTGGATTTCCACTTTCATTCCCTAGATCTTTAGCATCCTTCTTTTCCTCCTCCCCTGATGGTTTGAATCCAGCATCAGGAGAACTCTTTGAATCTTGAGAGAATAGTGAATCAGCAGGCCATATTGGTAGTAGAATGTAATCTTTGCCAGGTACTATTTGCATTCTAGCTTTAACTGCATCATCACATGTTTTTGTACCTGCATTACTATTGGTCTGATTCCCTGCAACAACGGGCTTATAGTTCATAGATTTTGTCCAGGGGCATCCTTATATCAAAACCAATTAGGATACCTCCTCCCATATTTAGTCTATTCTGACTAAACTGAACATGGCAGTTTCTTTTCAACTATCCTATTTCTACTGTAAATACCTCTAAATGCTTTTGCTATTGGTAGAGTATCCTACAAGTAACCCTTCATCAATACATTTACTTCAAATTTACTAGGTGATTATGGTATAGGATTGTAACCAAGACCACCCAAATGGTTTCTCATGAAACTTTAGGCATGTTTTCTACCTAGATAATAAATTAATTTGCTGTGGGCAATCCGTCAATTCAGGTCGTTTATTTTTTCTCGTGTATTAATTTTATAATTTTCATATTTTATGTTGAGATATGAACTCCGTATACTGGGAGTATTAGGGATGGCATTTCTAAATTTACGCGACGTTTGCAAAGAACCGGCGAATCCTACGTAAGGCATTGACGTTTATATTTCCAAAATTCCATAGAAATATTTTTATTGCATTCATTTTAGTTTTCGTGTCTTGTACTATTTTTACATTTTACGAAAATCGACTATAAAGTGTACCTTTTAAAATATCAGACTTTAAAAATACCCTCATTTACAAAATATGGGATAAGTTTAAACTTATCCCACTAATATATACACACTAATAGGCGGCAAGAACCAAAGGACACTTGGTCCCTTAGTAAACATACTTAAAACAAGCGTTACAACACTTGGCAAAATTTAAGACTTCTACTTAAGCGTTTGTGGTGAATTGGAGTATAAAAACAAACTACCTCATTTACTTGTAATTCTAGTGTGAGAGGAAAAAGAAAAACTCTTTTCCATCTAACTCCATCCTCTCTTGCCGTGTACTTTTACACTACCATACATTTTTCATACAATTTCTAGATCAAAGAATAAACTACTAGTAATGGATATAACAACCTATCATGTTTATATATATTTGGAAGTGATTAAGAAGGGTATATACATTTTGGGGCTGGAGTTTTACAAGTAATTATCAAGTTTTGGGTAAAGAAAATGATGATCTAAATAAATTTGGGGTAAAGATCAAGAGTGGTGTAGAAGGGTTCCATTGTTTTGGTCATTTATTCATCCATTAATCTTCATTGTGTTGGGTTATAATCTATACTTGCTCGTGTTGTATTTATGTTTTTGATTTTCTTTTTATGTATGTCCATGTAATTGTAAATGGACGATCAAGTTATAAAATGTTCATGCAATAAAAAATGGGCTTAATAACTATTGAAACTAGCTGTAATCACTAATAATATGGGCTGATGTTAAAACAGTAGTTCTGTTATTTGTGAGAGCTAAAATAGCCATTTAAACAAGTAAAATAATCATAAAATTTATGGGCTGTAATGAACAGTAGGTTTTATAAATTTCTACAGGTTTGAGGTTGGATTTGAGTACATTAGGTTGTAGATAATCCTTTTGTGGACACTTGGCAA
Source organism: Tanacetum coccineum (assembly GCA_026074375.1). Classification (NCBI taxonomy): domain Eukaryota; kingdom Viridiplantae; phylum Streptophyta; class Magnoliopsida; order Asterales; family Asteraceae; genus Tanacetum; species Tanacetum coccineum. Next base: position 54,898 of record BQNB010005976.1, read on the forward strand.
ATTGGATGATTTCTAGAAAGTGAATATTGAGTGAGATATGATCAAAACACCAAAACTAGTGGATTCTGACCTTGCTGTACAGATGGTATAAAAAGTCACATTTACGGACTGAGTTGGTTAAAAAGTTAAAACTATGAGACCTAGATAAAATCATGTAGGTTCTGAATCAATTGGATGGTCAACCAACTATTTACGGTTTGAAAATGGCGTCAAAAACGGTAAAAGTGAGATTTCAGTCCGAATTTGTAACTTGACCTTTATGTAGTAAATTGTTCATATGTATAAGTATACTTAAACTAAGTACAAAAATGGTTTTGGATCTGTAAAGTACACTTAAATATGAAGCTAAAGATATAAATATATCAATTATACAATTTACGGTTTATAAATTACGACTATTTTCGTAGACACAAAAATATATAAAATTTACTATTTTCATAAGGACCCTCTTCTTGGGAGTTTTAAAATGCTAACATACTGATAATAAAAGTATCACGACCTCGAGAACCTGAAATTTTATAACAAGAGTCATTTACAAGCTTAAATGAGCCATAAGGCCTTATTGGGCCACTAGGCCCAATGTAACAAATTGGACTCTATGGACTTAGCTTTAGGCCCAATCCACTTGGACCTAACTAATGGGCTAGGACCTGGTCTTTGAGTGATAATATCAACTTAATAACTTAATGGGCTTGCTTAATGGGCCTATTGGGCTTTTTGGACTAAATTGAATAATATGAGTAAGTGGGCTAATAATAAAACAAGCTAAAAACCTAGAAAACTCTAAGTGTGAAATAAATATGTTGCAAGAGCATGATCATCATATAAACTACATGTATACATATACTTATTTAATTTATGAGTTTTCGTTAATTTTTATCGACTAGAAACCTAAGACCCGTTACAATTTGTATAGGTCTTGGTTGATTGACGCGCCTACTTCCGAAGTTTTTATTCATCGATATTCTCATCCGACATCACTAAGTGAGTTCATAGCCTCGCATTTTTACACTTTAATTGTTTTATAAACCCGCGAGGGAGATAACATGCTTGTTTTTAAAATAGAACACAAGGGAGATTGTATGCTAGTTGCCTCGATTATTATTATAAGTTAGCTTAACTCGCTAGATAAAAGACCTGCGGAAATCATGAATTGTTAACTACCGGGAAATGGTAGACGCTTATACATGAAATAGTACTATTTGGAGGCTGCCACCTCCAATCCGTGATGACTGGCTATCGTCAAGTGTCAGGAATATGACACAACGGATGCGTTGTATAGAGAATAATATGCACTCATAGCGAGGGTGTATAGTAGGCATACCTTGGTTGGAACCCCAACATAATTAGATGGTAACTTTCAATGTCATGAGACTTATAAATAATCCTCCAATATAACTTTGTTTGGCCACATCGTTATATCCTGATGAATATTAAGAGAGAAATGAATACTTGTGATTCAGAAATTTTATTGTTATATAATATAAACTCTATGATTTCACTCAACTATTGTTGACGTTTAAGCATGTTTATCTCAGGTCCTGAAGGTAAACGACGATGAGAGAATTTGGTTGTCGCTTATGGAAAATATTTTGAAGGCCCATTAAATAAAAGTCATTCGAAGAAATTTTGCAAAAAAAAGTAGAATTATGAACCATTAGGGACCTATGATGTAAACTTTTATTTCGAATGAATGTATTTAAAAACATCTCTTTTTGAGTCATTTTCTATGCTTGAGTTGTTATATTATGACGTAGTACCCCAAATGACCCTTCCGCTGAGATATATGAAAAAGGGGGTGTTACAGATTGGTATCAAGAGCTTAAGTTATAGAGAACAAAAGATTTTCAATAAAAAAAAATGATGACCGAAAGGATTTTGGAAATCTTTTAAACCTAAACTGTGGCAAGCGAATCTCCGAATACCTGATTGAACAGAATGAGAAGGAATTATTTATCGATATATATATATGGAAAATATATATGTTATTATATGAAATTTTCATTTATTTGAATATAAATGTTAATTACGTAATTATTTTAATACTAATACGAGATATTTATACGATGCAGATTGTCATGGAGAACCCTAATCATCCTAACGAACTGAACGAAGATATTCCTGAAGAAAATCCAGTTATTCCCGAGCCGAACCACATTGAGGATGCGCATGATCCCAACGAAATGGTTGACATTCCCGATGATGAGGACTTAGTAGATTATGATAGGGATGATGAAGAAGAACCTAAAGAAGAACCTTAAGAAGAACCTGAGGAAGAACCCGAAGAAGAACCAGAACCAAATCATGAGGCATAGGGTTTTCATTTGCCAACGCTTAACCTCAGCCCGGTAATAAAATGGTTGGTTAGAAGAGGATGATGTGAATGAGAATGTTAATAACGAGTATTTCAAGGATGAAGATGTTGAGATTGAGGTCGATGACGATGCGAAGTTTGAATTTCCTTATTAGTGCGGGTGACAAACCCCTCCACCTAGAGATGAGTCTTCTGATCCTGAGCCACTAATGCTGATCCGCCTAATGTCGGAGTAATCTTATTCTGAGTCAAAGGACATGAGGTAGATGTTGCACCTATGCCTACAGTTGGGTACTTCTACCCAAAAGCCTTAATGCAATTCGTTGACTTTTTATTAGGGGCTTATATGAGTAGAGAGTCATCTTCTGCTCGTGACTCATCATATGTTGGTGGATTGGCACCTTGGGCTTTGAGACGTGATTTGGAGACGTCCCGTGCACGAGCTAGACTTACGGAGGCTGAGTTGAGTACAAACCAAACTGAGATTGCTCTTCTCAAATCTAAGGATAAAATCGGGGAGAAAGAAAGGGAAATACTTAATCATGATTTGGAAAATGTCGAGCGTGCTTTGGGTAATGTTCTCGAGAGGGTGTCGGTATTGGAGAGTGGGGAGAATGCCACATTGAAGAAAAGATTGATAGATGAGACTAAGTTGGTGTGGGCTGTATGGACGTGAAATTGGCTGAGAGGAGTTTACATGATCCCGAGTTGTGGAATAAAGTTCTACATGGATAAAGTTCGTATTGGGGCTGTTCCGAAGCCGCCATCTGATGATGAGGATACCGAGCGTCCGAGAAAGAAATCAAAGAACTCTACTTCTGATGGGACCGAGGGACCTTCCGAGCCACGTAGACCACCTAGTGACTCTTAGTAGATTAGTTTATCATTAGTAGTATCTTTTGTAAATCAACTACAAACTGTTGATTGTCAGTTAGTAGGACTAGTCATTTTGAGTTGTATAGCATTAATGAGTGACATGTATGTATGACAATGCAACTTGTAACTATTGGTGATTAATGAAATGGCTATCTTTTAGTTCTAATTCTATGTCGTGTTGTTGTTACCTTTCTTTTCTTGTTTCTTCTAAATTGTTCCTTTTGTTTAATACAATCATTGAATGAATATTCATTATGACGTGAATTGTGTTGTAACATGATCATGCCACCAAAAGCAATGTCTGAGGCACGTATGCGCGAGTTTATTAGGGAACAAGTTGCCACATCTATGGCTGAATTTATGGCAAATATGAACCGCGGAGCTGGTGGCCATGGAGCCGGTGGTGCTGGAGCTGGTGGTGCTGGAGCTGATGGTGCTGGAGCCAGTGGTGCTAGAGCAGGTGGTACTAGAGCCGGTGGTGCTGGAGTCGGTGGTGCTGGAGCCGATGGTGTTGGATCCGGTGGTGCTGGAGCCGGTGGTGCTGGAGCCGGTGGTGCTGGAGCCGGTGGTGCTGGAGCCGGTGGTGCCGGACCAGCAGCACCCGAAATTACTAGGTGTACTTACGTAACATTCATGAAGTGTGACCCATAACCTTTTAAAGGTACCGAAGGTGCCGCAGGATTATGTCAGTGGTTTGAGAAACTAGAATTATGTGTTCCGAATCATGATTGCAAAGAAAGGGGATAAAGGTGAATTTGCAAACTGCTACTTGCTCCAAGGTCGATGCATTGGACCAGGTAATTGGAAGGATTGCTCCATAGGTATTGATGCTGCTAATTGTTTCTCCATGGACTGAGGAGAGAAAGTGGATGACTAAAGGAATATTGTACCGCCGAAGTGTGTTGTAAAGGCGGAGCAAGAATTGAACCCTTGAAGTTAAAAGGGACTGACCTTGATGGATACAAACCGATTCCACGATTGGCCTTGTTGGTCCTAGAATGTTGGAGCCCTGAGTAGTGAAGTGGAGTAGTATGTTCGTGGGTGTCAAAGAATATACGGGGTGATGTTGACCATCATCGAGGCCTACAGAATTGATGAGTTAGTTTGTATGGCTTATCTGCTCATGGGACAAATAAAACAGATAAGACTGAAGAGGTTTCTGAAGGGAAAGAGGAAAGGTGAAGGAGATTATGGTGGTCGTGGTGACAACCGACGCGATTACAATCGTCGAACAAAACAAAGAAGGGCTAACGTGGAGCTATGACCAATGCTGCACCAAATGACAATGAAGTTTGTCCAAAATGCAAAAAAGAAGCAGGTGGGGATGTGTTGAAATGTGGGTAATTATGGTAAGTTGGGACAAGACTGCTGCATGTGGAGCCTCGATAGAAAAGAGGTGACTTGTTTTTTAATATGCAATGTAAAAGGGACACCTAAAGCGAGATTGCCCTAATTGAAAAAGAATGACAAGTGGAAATAACCATGAGCTGTTTACAATTGGGAGCTGGGATGCTCACAAGATCCAAAGTCGTTACTGGTACAGATTCTTACTCAATAATCGTTATGCTACCTGCGTTAATTTGATTGGGTGCCGATAAAAGATTTTTGTGTCCCAACAAATTTTTAGTACCCTTATTGATATTTGAACCGTTGAGTTAGATACTAGCTATTAAGTCGAATTAAGCCGACGGAAAAATAGTAAGTAACAAAAATGTAGTAATAGTGATTGTACACTAAATCATTTAAACCATTTCTTTCCATTCGATTTAATGGAATAGAACAGGACGTTATGATATCATTATTGGGATGGAACTGGTTTAACACGATATGATGCCGCTATTTTTATGGAAAGAAAAAGTAGAATTCCCCCTGGAGGGTAAGACGATGGTAATCGCAGGCGATAGAAAAATAAATTCTCGATTGAAGATCGTTTCTGTTCATTAAAGCTCGAAGTATATCGAGAAGGGTGTAAGCTATTCTTAGCTCAATAACTAGAACAAGAATCAAAGGAGTAAGCGATTAGAAGATGTTCCATTATCCAAGATTTTCCCGTAGGTATTTCCCGAAGAATTACCTAGACTTCTGCCACCCAGGAAAGTTGAATTTTGTATTGATCTTATTCCCGGTGCTGCACCTGTGGCGCGTGCGCCATATCGTTTAGCACCATCTGAAATGAAAGAGTTGTCCAAGCAACCGCCAGAGTTGTTGGAGAAAGGTTTTATTCGACCGAGCTCGTCACTGAGGGGAGCTCTGGTATTGTTCGTGAAGAAGAAGGATGGATTGTTCCGAATGTGAATAGATTACCAAGAACTGAACAAGTTGACAATCAAGAATCGATACCCATTAACGAGGATTTATGACTTATTTGATCAACTGCAAGGTTCTATTGTTTATTCGAAGATTGATTTACGGTCTGGTTATCATCAACTTCGCATACGCGAGGAAGACATCCAATCACAGCAATTTATAACTCGATAAGAACATTATGAGTTTTCATGTAATCCTTTTGGACTGACTAATGCACCGCATATTTCATGGATTGATGAATTAGCGTGTGCAAGCCGTATCTTGATACTTCGTGATTGATTCCATTAATGACATTCTAATTATATTCCAAAAATAAAGAAGAACATGGCGAACATTTAGAAGACTATCTTGAATTTGCCTAAGGAGCGAAAGTTGTACGCTAATTTTTCAAAATGCATTTTTTGGCTTGATTTTCGTTGATAATTCCTTGCCATAGTAATTGATAGTAGTGGAGTTCATGTTGTCCTGCGAAGATCGAAGCCATTAAAAATTAGGCCTGCACCGACTACACCAACGGAAGTGCGACATTTTTGGGTTGGCAGGTTAAATATCGAAGTTTATTAAGGAGTTTTTCTCTAATATACTAAACCATTAACTAAACTCACTCAGAAAAATAGCCGTAATGTATGGGGCGACGACGAGATGAGTCAATTTCAAACATTGAAGCTGAAACAGTGTAATGTGCTCCAATATATCACTACCCGAAGAAGCGAAGACTTTTGTTTGTGTATTTGCGATGCGCCCCTTAAAGGATTTGAGCTGTGTTAATGCAACAAAAAATTGATTAGCTTACGCCTCTATTACAACTAAAGAAAAGAATGAAGAAAATTATACGACCCATGCCTTGGAATTAGGAGTGGTGGTTTTTGCTCTTCGACTGTAAAGACATTATTTGTACGGCACTAAATGTATGGTATACACCGATTACAAAAGCCTATAATATATTTTGGATCAGAAAGAGCTAAATATGAGACAGCATAGATGGATTGAAATTCTGAGTGATTACGATTGTGTTATCCGTTATCACCCGGGAAAAGCGAATGTTGTCGCTGATGCATTGAGCAGGAATGATAAGGAACCGATTCGAGTGCGTGCTTTAGTGGTGACGGTACATAACAATTTACCTGAAAAATTCAAAATGTACAAATTGAAGCGTGCAAGGAAGAAAATATTGGTGCCGAAGGATTTCGTGGCGAAGGGGAGCCGTTTAAAGTTAGATCCGATGGTACGAAATGTCTGAAAGGACGAGTATGGTTACCATTATTTGGAGGATTAAGAGGTCTAATCATGTTGGAATCTCATAAATCAAAATATTCCATTCATCCTGGATCGGATAAAATGTACCATGATTTGAGGAAGTTATACTGGTGGCCGAATATGAAAGCTAACATTGCGACATATGTCAGTAAGTGCTTGACATGTGCTAAAGTCAAGGCTGAACACCAAAAGCCGTCAGGATTACTTCAGCAACCGGAAATCCCTGTTTGGAAATGGGAGAGAATTACAATGGATTTCATTACAAAGCTTCCAAGAACATCATCTGAATATGATTCAATTTGGGTCATTGTTGATCGATTGACTAAATTTGCTCACATTATTCCGATGAATGAGAAGTATAAAATGGAGAAGCTTACTCGATTGTATTTGAAGGATATTGTTTGTAAGCACGGGCCGAGAGCCTCGTTTCGCATCAAGATTTTGGAGATCTCTTCAAAAGTCATTGGGAACGAATTTAGATATGAGTACTGCTTACCATCCTGAAACCGATGGTCAGAGTGAAAGAACGATACAGACATTAGAGGACAATATTGCGGCTTGCGCGATTGACTTTGGAAGTGGAAGGGATAAGCACTTAACCTTTGCTTAATTCACTTACAAAAATAGTTAACACGCTAGTATTAAAGCCGTACCTTTTTGAGCTCTATACGAAGGAAATGTAGAACGCCTGTATTTTTTGGAGTGAGGTTGGAGATGCCACTCACGGACCTAGAGAGATAGCGAGAACGATGGAGATGATTGTTGCAAATCAAGAATCTATTATTACTACTCGTAGTAGACAAAAAAGATTATTCTGATGTGAAACTTAAACCTTTGGAGTACGAAGTTGGTGACAAAGTTTATGCTGAAAGTATCACCGTGGAAAGGTGTTGTTTCGATTTGGGAAACGTGGGAAATTAAGTCCCCGTTATATTGGACCATTCAAGATTTTATCAAGAGTAGGTCCGGTGGCATATAAACTGGATAACCCCGAGAGCTTCAAGGAATACACAATACATTCCATGTGTCGAATTTACAGAAATGTTTATCAAATGAAGATCTTATCATTCCACTCAGATCTAAGTAATTGGGTGGGTAGGGGGGGTGTGGGTGGGGATGGGGGGGGGGGGGGGAGGATCGACGAGAAGTTGCATTTCATCGAAGAACACATTGAAATCAATGGAATGAGAAGTGAAACAAACTTAAGCAACTTTGGATTCCTATAGTTAAAAGTTCAATGAACTCGAGTCGTGGACCAGATATACTTGGGAACGGGAGGATCAGATGTGGAAGAAATATCCTCATCTCTTTGATTTTAATAAGAAGGGGGCGACAAGATGAATTGATCTTCAGGGACGAAGATCCTTTTTTAGGGGGAAATGCTGTGACAATCCGTCAATTTCAGGTCGTTATTTTATCCTCGAGTATTAATTATAATTTTCATTTTTATGTTGAGATATGAACTCACGACTAACCGGGAGAATTAGGGCTGGAATTTGTAATTTACACGACGTTTACAAAGAACCGGCGAATCCTACATAAGGCATTGACATTTATATTTCCAAAATGCCGTAGAAATATTTTTATTGCATTCGTTTTTAGTATTCGTGTCTCGTACTATTTTTACATTTTACGAAAATTGACTATAAAGTGTACCTTTTAAAATATCGGACTTTGAAAATACCCGTATTTACAAAATATGGGATAAGTTTTAAACTTATCCCACTAATATATACACACTAGTGGGCGGCAAGAACCAAAGGACACTTGGTCCCTTGGTAAACATACTTAAAACAAGTGTTACAACACTTGGCAAAATTTAAGACTTCTACTTAAGCCTTGTGTTGACTTGAGTCAAACACACACACCACATTTACTTGTAAATCTAGTGAGAAGAAAACACAAATCCATCTCCTCCCTCTCCTCCTTGCCGTGTACTTTTACCACTACCATACCATTTTCATACAATTTTCTAGATCAAAGAATAAACATACTAGTAAGAATAACAACCTATCATGTTTATATATATTTGGAAGTGATTAAGAAGGGTATATACATTTTGGGGCTGGAGTTTTACAAGTAATTATCAAGTTTTGGGTAAAGAAAATGATGATCTAAATAAATTTGGGGTAAAGATCAAGAGTGGTGTAGAAGGGTTTCATTGTTTTGGTCATTTATTCATCATTATCCTCATTTTGTTGGGTATAATCTTTACTTGCTCTTGTTGTATTTATGTTTTTGATTTCATTTTATGTATGTACATGTATTGTAAATGATGATCAAGTAATAAAATGGTTCATGCATGCATAGATCTAGATTAAAAATGGCTTAATCAACTATTGAAACTAGCTAGAAATCACTAAAAATTATGGGCTGATGTTAACAGTAAGTTCTGGAATTTTGAGTAACTTTGAGAGTTGATTTGAATACTTTAAGTTGTATACAAATGTCTTGTGATCATGTAGCAAATTGGATCCCCATTGGAATGTAAAAATTGAGCAAGTTATGACAAATTTACTAAAATATGTTGAATCTGACTTTGCTGGACAGAATGGGTAAAAAGTGATATTTACGAACTGATTGAGTTAAAAAGTTAAAACTATGGGAGTTAGATAAAATCATGTAGGTTTAGAATCAATTGGATGGTCAACCAATTCATTACGGTTTGAAAATGGCGCCAAAAACCGGAAAAAGTGAATTTTCAGCCTAAAATGCTAATTTGATCTTTGTGTATACTTAAAATAAGTATAAAAGTAACCTTTGATCTGTAATATATACTTAATTATGAAACTAAGGATATAAAGTTTTCAATTATATCATTTACGGTTATTAAAATACGACTATTTTTGTAAACCTAAACGATATAAAAAATTTTTTACGTCTACACAACACTACAACTAATAAAACGTTTTATTACAATAAACACGAGGTGTAGGACCCACTTCTTTGGAGTTTTTAAAAGTTAACTTTACTGATAATAAACAGTCCCGACCTCGGAGACCCAAAAAATTATAATAAGAACTCATTTACAATGCTTGAATGGGCCATAAGGTCCTCATTGGGCCACTCGTGACCGGCCCGGCCGGGCCCCCCGGTGGGGGAGAGGGGGGCCCCACCCGGGGGGGGGGGGGGGGGGGGGGCCCCAATTTAATAAAATAGACATATTGGGATTTGGCTTTAAGCCCAACCCACTTGGGCTGTAATTAAGGGCTAAGACCTGGTTCTTGGGTTAATAATTTCAACCTAAACACTTATGGACATACTATGTCACTATTGGCTTTTTGGGATATATTTAGTAACCATAAGAGTAAAAATGGCAAATAGAAACTAGTTAAAACCTAGAAAAACCTAATTGTGAAATAATTAAATCATTGGTCATGATCATCATAATAAAATATACATTAAATAATATACATACCTATTTATTTTAAACGAGTCATCTATAATTTATCGGCTAGAAAACCTAAAGACCTAATACAATTTGTAATAGGTCTCGTTGTTCGACGCCTTACGCCCGAAGTGTTCTTATCTATCGATAATTCTCTTCCGACATCACAAGTGAGTTTCATAGCCTCGCCATTTTTACACTTAAAATTTTTATAAACCCGCGAGAAAGAGATAACCATGCTTGTTTATAAAATAGAACAACAAGGAAGATTGTATGTTTAGTTGCCTCGAATATTATTATAAGTAAGCTTAACTCGCTAGATAAATGCCAGCGGAAATCATGAACAGTTAACTACTGTGAAATGGTATGACGTTTATACATAAATTGTATATTTTGAAGGTTGCCACCTCCAATCCGTAACGACTGGCTATCGTCAAGTGTCGGGAATATGACAGTAAGGATGTGTTGTATAGAGAATAATATGCACTCATAGCGAGGGTGTATAGTAGGCATACCTTGTTGGGAACCCCAACATAAATAGATGGTAACGTTCAATGTCATGGACTATAAAATTAATCCCCGATATAACTTGTTTGGCCACAACGTATTAATCCTGATGAATATTGAGAATGATACTTGTGTTCGAAATTTTATTGTTTATATATAATAGACTCTATGGATTACACAACATTATGTTGACGTTTAAGCATGTTATATCTCAGTCCATTAAGTAAATTCGGAGCGATGGAGAATTTGTTGTCGCTATGGAAAACCTAAATGTTTTAGGAAGGCCCACTAAATAAAAGTCATCGAAGATAATTTTGCAAAAATGTTGTATGAATTATGAAACAATTTTGGTGACCATGAGATAACTTTTATTTCGAATGAATGTATTTAAAAACATCTCTTTGAGTGTTTTCCTATATTGAGTGTTATATTATGACGTAGCACCCCAAATGACCCCTTTCCCGCTGAGATATATGGAAAATTGGGTGTTACAGATGGATCAATAGTTTTAAAATAAGTTTATAAGAACAAAAGATTTTCAAAAAAAATGATGAACGAAAAGAATTTTTGAAATCGTTTAACTATAACTGTGCAAGCGAAATCACTAAATTACCGATGGACAAAAATGAAAAGGAATTATTTATCGATATATATATATTATATATATAAAATATATATATATATATATATATAGTATATAAATATAAATAAAATAAAAAAATATTATGGAAAATACATATGTTATAATATGAAATTTTATCATTATTTGAATATAAATGTTAATACGTAATTATTTTAATACTAATACCGAGATATTTATACGATGCAGATTGTCATGGAGAACCCTAATCATCCTAACGAACCGAACGAAGATATTCCCGAAGAAAATCCAATTATTCCCGAGCCGAACCACGTTGAGGATGCCCATGATCCCAATGAAATGGTTAACATTCCCAATGATGAGGAGTTTAGTAGATTTTATTGAAGGATGATGAAGAAGAACCTGAAGAAGAACCTGAAGAAGAACCTGAAGAAGAACCTGAGGAAGAACCCGAAGAAGAACCGGAACCAAATAATGGGCATGGGAATTCAGTTGCCAACTCCTAACCCATTGCCCGTTAATATGAATCGTATGTTTATAGGAGGATGATGATATGAAATGAGAATTTTAATATGAGGATATCGAGATGAGGGTGTTGAGATTGAGGTCGATGATATGGCGGAGTTATTTTCCTTATGATGTGAGAGGTGACCAAACCCCGGCAGAATGGGGGGGGGGGGGGGGGGGGGGGGCTAGAAGATAGTCTTCTGATCTTGAGCCACATAATGCTGAGCCGCCTAATGCGGAGTCATCTAATTCTGAGTCAGAGGACGAAGAGGTTGATGTTGCACCTGAGGCTACTGTTGGGACTTCTACCCAAAAGCCTTATGATATTCGTGACTTTCCGAGAGGCTTATATGAGGTAGGAGAGTCATCTTCTGCTCGTGACTTATCATATGTTGGTGGATTGGCACCTTGGGCTTTGAGACGTGATTTGGAGACGTCCCGTGCACGAGCTAGACTTACGGAGGCTGAGTTGAGTACAAACCAAACTGAGATTGCTCTTCTCAAATCTAAGGATAAAATCGGGGAGAAAGAAAGGGAAATACTTAATCATGATTTGGAAAATGTCGAGCGTGCTTTGGGTAATGTTCTCGAGAGGGTGTCGGTATTGGAGAGTGGGGAGAATGCCACAGCTGAAGAAAAGATGGATAAGAGTGAGACTAAGTGGCGTGGCACGTATGGAGCGTGATATTACTGAGAAGAGGTTGCATGAGTCCCGAGTGTGGAATAAGATGTTCTACTTGGATATGGTTCGTATTGGGGCTGTTCCGAAGCCTCCATCTGATGAGGAGGATACCGAGCGTCCGAGAAAGAAATCAAAGAAATCTTCTTCTGATGGGACCGAGGGACCTTCCGAGCCACGTGGACCACCTAGTGACTCTTAGTAGATTAGTTTATCATTAGTAGTATCTTTTGTAAATCACTAACTAAACTGCGATGTCAGTTAGTAGAACTAGTCTTTTGGAGTTGTATAGCATTAGATGGTGACATGTAATGTATGACAATGCAACTTGTAACTTATTGGTGATTAATGAAATGACTATCTTTTGGTTCTAATTCTATGTTGTGTTGTTGTTACCTTTCTTTTCTTGTTTCTTCTAAATTGTTCCTTTGCTTAATACAATCATCGAATGAATACTCATTATGATTTGATTTGTGTTGTAACAGGATCATGCCGCCAAAAGCAATGTCTGAGGCACGTATGCGCGAGGTTATTAGGGAACAAGTTGCCACATCTATGGCTGAATTTATGGCAAATATGAACCGCGGAGCCGGTGGTGATGAAGCCGGTGGTGCTGGAGCCGGTGGTGCTAGAGCCGGTGGTGCTGGAGCCGGTGGTGCTGGAGCCGGTGGTGCTGGAGCTGGTGGTGCTGGAGCCGGTGGTGCTGGAGCCGGTGGTGCTGGAGCCGGTGGTGCTAGAGCCGGTGGTGCCAGACCAGCAGCGCCCGAAATTACTGGGTGTACTTACGTAACATTCATGAAGTGTGACCCACAACCTTTTAAAGGCACCGAAGGTGCCGTGGGATTATGTCAGTGGTTTGAGAAACTAGAATCTGTGTTTCGAATCAGTGATTGCAAGGAAAGGGATAAGGTGAAATTTGCAACTGCTACTCTCCAAGGTCGTGCATTGACTTGGTGGAATGGAAGGATTGCTTCCATGGGTATTGATGCTGCTAATGGTACTCCATGGACTGAGGTGAGAAAGTGGATGACTGAGGAATTTTGTCCTCGAAGTGTGTTGCAAAGGCTGGAGCAAGAATTGTACAACTTGAAGTTAAAAGGGACTGATATTGATGGGTATACAAACTGATTCCACGAATTAGCCTTGTTGTGTCCTAGAATGGTGAAGCCAGAATAGGTAAAGGTGGAGCAGTATATTCGTGGGTTGTCAAAGAATATATGTGGTAATGTGACATCATCGAGGCCTATTGGTTTTGATGAGGCTGTCCGTATGGCTTATCAGCTCATGGGACAAATAATACAAGACAAGACTGATGAGGTTTCTGAAGGTGAAAAGAGGAAAGGTGAAGGAGATCGTGGTGGTCGTGGTGACAACCGACGCGATTACAATCGTCGACAAAACCAAAGAAGGGCTAACGCTGGAGCTATGACCAATGCTGCACCAAATGACAACGAAGTTTGTCCAAAATGCAAAAATAAGAAGCATGGTGGGGATTGTTGGAAATGTGGTAAGTGTGGTAAGTTGGGGCACAAGACTGCTGCTTGTTGGAGCCTCGACAGAAAAGATGTGACTTGTTTTAATTGCAATGAAAAGGGTCACCGAAAGAGAGATTGCCCTAAGTTGAAAAAGAATGGACAAGGTGGAAATAACCGTGGAGCTGTTTACAAGTTGGGAGCTGTGGATGCTCAGCAAGATCCGAAAGTCGTTACTGGTACGTTCTTACTCAACAACCGATATGCTACTGCTTTATTTGATTCGGGTGCCGATAAAAGTTTTGTGTCTACAAATTTTAGTACCCTTATTGATATTGAACCGGTTGAGTTAGATACTAGCTATGAAGTCGAATTGGCCGATGGAAAAGTAGTAAGTACCAATAATGTATTAATAGGATGTACACTTAACCTTTTAAACCGTTCTTTTCCAATCGATTTAATGGTAATAGAACTAGGAAGTTTTGATATCATTATTGGGATGGATTGGTTATCACGATATGATGCTGCTATTTTGTGTGGAGAGAAAAAGGTTAGGATTCCCCTGGAAGGTAAGACGTTGGTTATCGAAGGCGATAGAAATAATTCTCGATTGAAGATCGTTTCTTGCATTAAGGCTCAAAAGTATATCGAGAAGGGTTGTGAGCTATTCTTAGCTCAAGTAACTGAACAAGAATCGAAGGAGAAGCGATTAGAAGATGTTCCTGTTATCCGAGATTTTCCCGAGGTATTTCCTGAAGAATTACCTGGACTTTCGCCACCCAGGCAAGTTGAATTCCGTATTGATCTTATTCCCGGTGCTGCACCTGTGGCGCGTGCGCCATATCGTTTAGCACCATCTGAAATGAAGGAGTTGTCCAAGCAACTGCAAGAGTTGTCGGAGAAAGGTTTTATTCGACCGAGCTCGTCACCGTGGGGAGCTCCGGTATTGTTCGTGAAGAAGAAGGATGGATCATTCCGAATGTGCATTGATTACCGAGAACTGAACAAGTTAACGATCAAGAATCGATATCCATTACCAAGGATTGATGACTTATTTGATCAGCTGCAAGGTTCTAGTGTTTATTCGAAGATTGATTTACGATCTGGTTATCATCAACTTCGTATCCGCGAGGAAGACATTCCAATTACAGCGTTTAGAACTCGTTATGGACATTATGAGTTTCAAGTAATGCCTTTTGGACTGACTAATGCACTGTTAGTATTCATGGATTTAAATAATCGCGTGTGCAAGCCTATTCTTTGATAAGATCAGATTGTATTCTTGATGAATTCTGATTGATTCTAAAAAAAACATAATGAAGAACTTGGTGAACATTGAAGACTATCTTATTTGTAAGGAGCGGAAAAGTTGTACGCTAAGTTTTCAAAATATGATTTTTAGCTTGATTCCGTGCAATTCATTGGCCATGTAATTGATAGTAGTGGAGTTCATGTTGATCCTGCGAAGATCGAAGCCATTAAAAATTGGGCTGCACCGACTACACCAACAGAAGTGCAACAATTTTTAGGTTTGGTAGGTTATTATCGAAGGTTTATTAAGGAATTTTCTCTAATATCCAAACCATTAATAAAACTCACTCAGAAAAATAAGTCGTATGTGTGGGGCGACGACGAAGAGGAGGCATTTCAAACATTAAAGCTGAAATTGTGTTAGTTCGCCAATTTATCAATACTCGAAAGGAAGCGAAGACTTTGTTGTTGTATTGTGATTGCATCTTAAGGATTTGGAGCAGTTTTGATGCAACGAAAAAGGTGATTGCGTATCGAACTATAGGCAATTAGAAGAATGAATAAAATTATAGTCCAATGAACGTGGAATTAGGAGCTGGTGGTTTTGCTCTTCGACTTTGGAGAAATGATTTATACCGGCTCTAAGTGTACGGTATACACGATCACAAAAAGCCCCTAACAATTATATTTTAGATTCAAAATGAGCTAAATATGAGGCAGCGTAGATAGATTTGAATTTCTGAGTGATTACGATTGTGTTATTCTTATCACCCAGGAAAGGGGAATGTTGTCGCTGATGCGGTTTGAGCTAGGGGAAGGATAAGGAACCAATTCGAGTGAGTTGGCTTTAGTGTGACAGGGTACATAACAATTTACGAGCAAATTCGGATGCACAAGTTGATGCGTTTTGCAAGAGAAATATATTGGTGCAGAAGGATTCGTGGCGAAAAGGGAGCCATTTGAAGTTTGATCGTTGTACGAAATATCTGAAAGGAAGGTTGGTTACATTATTAGAGGATTGAGAGGTCTTTAATCGTGTTGGAATCTCATAAATCCAAATATTCCTTTCATTACTGGGTCGGATAAAATGTTCCATGATATGAGGGGAAGTTTTATACTGGTGGACCAAATATAAAAGCTGACATGCGACATATGTCAGTAGCTGCTTGATCATGGCTAAAGTCAAGGCCTACGAACACCAAAAAGCCGTTAGGATTACTTCAGCTAACCGAAAATTCTGTTGGAAATGGGAGAGAATTACAATGTATTTCTTTACAAAAGCTTCCAAGAACACCATCTGGGATATGTTTCCAATTTGGAGTCATTGTGACCGATTGACTAAATCTGCTAACTTTATTCTGATAAATGAGAAGTATAAAATGAAGAGGCTTACTCGATTGTATTTGAAGGAGATTGTTTATAGACACAGAGTGTCCGTGTCAATTATTTTGGACCTAGACCCTCGTTTCACATCAAGGTTTTGGAGATCTCTTCAAAAGTCATTGGGGACAAATTTAGATATGAGCACTGCTTACCATCCTAAAACTGATGGTCAGAGTGAAAGAACAATACAGACATTGGAAGACACTGTTGCGTACTTGCATGATGGTCTTTGGGAGTGGTGGGATTAAGCACCTTACCTTTGGCTGAATTCTCATACAATAATAGTTATCACGCTAGTATTAAAGCCGCACCTTTTGAAGATTTATACAGAAGAAAATGTAGATCGCCTGTATGTTGGAGTGAGGTTGGAGATGCCCAACTCACGGGACCAGAAATGATTTGCGAAACGACAAAGATGATTATGCAAACCAAGAATCGATTATTGGCGGCTCGTAGTAGACAGATAAGTTATGCGGATGTGAGACGTAAACCTTTAGAGTTCGAAGTGGGTGACAAAGTTATGCTGAAAGTATCACCATGGAAATGTGTGGTTTGATTTGGAAAACGTGGGAAATTAGTCCCGTTATATTAGACCATTCAAGATTTTATCAAGAGTGGGTCCGGTGGCATATAAACTAGAATTACCCCGAGAGCTTTAAGGAATACATAATACATTCCATGTTTCAAACTTGAAGAAATGTTTATCGGATGAAGATCTTATTATTCCTCTTGACGAGGTAAGGATCGACGAGAAGTTGCATTTCATTAAAGAACACTATCGGAAATCATGGGATAGGGAAGTAAGCAACTTAAGCATGTCGGATCCCTAAAAGTCAAAGTTCGATGGAATTCGAGTCTATGGACAAGAATATACTTGGGAAAGGGGGAGATTTTTTTTTTTTTTTTTTACCCAACAAAATGTGGAGAATACCCTCATCTCTTTGATTTTAACATGCAAAGCTGAGACAGATAATTTGTTATATTCAGGGAGAAGATCCCTTTTTTAGGGGGAATGCAGTGATAATCCGTCAATTTTCAGGTCGTTGTTTATTTCATGTATTATTTTTATTTTTCTATTTTTATGTTGAGATATGAACTCACGAACTATCGGGTGAATTAGGTCATTTGTTAATTTTCATGACGTTTACAAAGAACGCGATTTCTACTTAAGCATCGATGATTATATTCTCTAAATTGCGATAGAAATAACTTTTATTACATTTCGATTTTTATTTTTCGTGTTACGCGCATTTTTCGTATTTTACGTAAAACCTTTACTTATTTAGCGTACCTTTTTAAATATCGGACTGTGTAATTACCCGTATTTACAAAATATGGGACAGAGTTTTTAAACTCATCCACTTATCTAACACACCATGGGGAGCGGTCAAACCTTACAGGGAGAGGTAGTCCCCTTGTGTTTGATTCTTTTTGTCTAGGTTTTTACACTGGCATTTCACTCTAAACATACATAAAGTAACTTTTGACCATTCAAAACACACACAACTCGTATTTTCACCCTCTTACATCTGGAATAGCTCTCTCTCCTCTCTCTCTATCACCCTTAGACGCCATATCTCGTCAAACACCCATTCCATAAATTTTTAAAGAGCAAACAAGAAGAACACTAGTGAATATGACTACCTAGTGTAATCCTTGTATTTTTGGAGGTGATAAAAGAAGTTTTCAAGAAGGGTTATATACATTTTGGGGCTGAAGTTATACAAGTTTTTATCAAGTCATTTTGGGTAAAGAAAAATGGTGATCAAAAATTATTTTGGGTGAAGATCAAGTTTGAAGATTGAAGCTTTGTTCTTATTTTGATCATTTGAATCTTTTCTAATATTTCTTTGTCGTAAAAATCTCATTGAGTTTGTTTATGTTTTTCTTTTGATTTCACTTGTATATGTACATGTATGTATTTGCTGATCAAGTAATAAAAAATGGCATGAGGTATAGATTCTAGGTTATTATAGCTAAATATCATCTAAAAATAGTGAACAAGATCATCAAATTATGAGCTGTTAACTGACAGTAGATTCTACAAGAAACCTCAGTAGGTGTTGAGGATGATTTTGATGACATGAGGTTCATAGAATAAAATATCTTATGAACATTTACAATGGGATGATTCCGAGAGGATAAAAATGAATGAGTTATGGTCAAAACACTTTAACTGTCAAAACTGGACCTTGCTGTACAGGATCTTGTGTAACAATGTAATATTTATAGGCTGAACCGTATTAAAAGTGTATGAAAACTATGGTTTGTAGCTAAAGTCATTTAGATTATGAATCAATTGGATAGTCAAATAACTCTTTATGGTTTGTAAATGACATCAAAAATGGTGAAAGTGAAATTTCAGTCCTAATTAGTAACTTGACCATTAGGTAGTGATATACCCATATGTATAAAGTAATATTAAAAGAGGTATAAAAAATGACTTTGGAATCTGTAAAGTACACTTAATATGAATCCAAGCATATAAAATATATCAATTTTCCATTTCACGGTTTATAATATTAGACTTTTTCGGAAACATAAAAGTATTAAAAAATTTACTTACTACCCGTACACTATTCTATGTTAAAGCAATTTTTGTAAATAAAACCCGAGGTGGTAACGGACACCACTTCTTGGAGTTTTAAAATAACTAATACTGATAATAAACGTATTCCCGACCCCGACAACTCGAAAACTTATAATAAAAGTTGTATACTAGCTAAAATGGACCCGTAAGGCTTATTAGACCACTAGGCCCAATGAACCAAAATGGCCTTATTGGACTTAACTTTAGGCTCAATCCACTTAGACCTTACTAATGGGATAGGACCTGGTCTTTGAGTAATGATATCAATATAATAACTTAATGGGCTTGCTTAATGGGCCTATTAGGCTTTTTGGACTAATTTGGACAATGCTAGTAAATTGAACTAATAAATACAGTTAAAAAAACCTAGAAAACTTTAAGTGTGAAATAATTATATTTCAAGAGCAAGTCATCATATAAACTACATGTATACATATACTTATTTAATTTATGAATTATCATTAATTTTATCGATGTAAAACCTAAGACCGATCAATTTGTTAGGTCTTGGTTTGATTGGACACGCCTACCTCGAAGTTCTTATTCATATCGCTATTCTCTTTCGACATCACTAGTGAGTTCATAGCCTTGCATGTTAATACTTTTAATTGTTTTATAAACCGGCGATGGGGGATATCATGCTTGTTTTTAAATTAGAACACGCTGGGGTACCGAATTTTTGTTTGTTAGTAGCCTTGTTTATTTTAAGTTAGCCCTAAAGCGCTAGATAAAAGACCCGCGGAAATCGAATTGTGCTCTAACTTCTGGGTAATGGTAGACGACGGATACATGAATTTGGACTATTTTAAGAGGTTGCCACTCAATCCATGACGACGGAATTAATTCGTGTTGGGATAATGGACACTTACGGATGCGTTTTGTATTTGTGAGGTTTTGCTATCTTGCGAAGGGTGGGATAGTGGGCTTTTTGATTTTATGGTTAACGTTCTATGCAGGTGGCTTAACATAATGCCCCTAAACTTTGGTCTGTTCACTTAGTTTTTTCACTGTTGATGTTTGTGTATTGTTAAGTCGTGGAGGTTAATGTGTTTTGGTTATAGTTGAGTTTTACTCTTGTGGCATCGTTCTGTAGGTTGTCAGCTTTTTGCTTGTGTTTGATCGCAGGTCATGTGTAGGGTTTGACTGGAGCTGGGAGTGGGGGGGGGGTGCAGGAGGGCAGTGGTGTAGCTTGCAAGGCGAAGGCGGGAGCGGTGGGTCGGGGTGCCTGGGTGCGGTTGGGTGTGGGGTGGGGGGGGCGAGGGGGGAGGATATAGGGGGGGTGAGAGGGCGGGGGGAGGCGGTTTGAGGGGGAGTGGGCTGGGGTGGGGATCGGGGGGGTGGCGTGGTCAGTATGATGGTGCTGGTGGGGGTTGGGGGGTGGGGTGTGTGGGATGGGGGCTGGTTGGGGGGTAGCGGGGATTGGTGTCGTTGTTACATGCAAAGGGGGGGGGGGGGGCGATGGGATGATGGGGGAGACCGGTCGGGGGGGGGCGAGGCCGTAGGAGGGCGGGAAGGGTGAGGTAATGGCTGGGGTAGGGTGGGGGGGTGGATCTAGATGCGGCGGGGGATGGGATGAGGGTTGGTGGTGGGGGGGGCCCGGGTGGCGTGGGGTCGGGCGGTGGAGGGGGCTCTGGGGGGTGTGGGGGAGCGGGAGGGGAGATGGTATGGGGGGGACAGGGGCGGGCTAGGCTACAAGAGCGGGAGGTGCTTTACGGGATGGGATTGGCCGGGGTGAGGTGCGTTTGGGGGTTGGGGGGGGGGTGGGGCGGGGTTGGGTGGGGGGGGTGGGTGGAGGTGGGGGGGGAGGTGGGCTTGTGACGGTGGCGGCGGGCGTAAGGATTGAGGTTTTCGGTTCGTTTAGGTATCTGGTTGTTGTGAGTTTGTTTGCTTTTTATTTTATCAAAGTGAAGGAATTGTTTGTGCTTCATACGTTTCCTTTTTTTCTTTTTTTTTTCTTCTATTAGTTATTTTATTTTTTTATATTGTCTCTTCTTATTTGTTTTTTGTGTTTTTTGATTCCTTTTTTTCTTTTATTGTTTTTCTTTTTTTTATTGTTTTTGTCTCTTATTGGGAAACCTAAATGCTTTGAAGGCCATTAAATAAAAGTCATTCGAAGATGATTTGCAAAAATGTTGTATGAATTATGAAACAATTTGGGACCTATGATGTAAACTTTTATTTCGAATGAATGTATTTAAAAACGTCTATTTTTGAGTCGTTTTCTATGCTTGAGTTGTTATATTATGACGTAGCACCCCAAATGACCCTTCCGCTGAGATATATAAAAATGGGGCTGTTACAATGCGTTTTAGGTTATAAAGATTGGGTTTCTTCAGAAAACCAGTATTTATGCTTTCCATCCTTTTATTTTTTTATAATAGGAAGTGGTTATCTCAAAACCGGTTTCTTTTAGGAGGTGTTTATGGCCTTTTGTGTAGTAGTGCTTGTAGTGTCTGATTTTTCCTTTCTACCACACCATTTGATTGTGGAGTGCGTGGAGTCGAGAAGTTATGTGTAATACTGTTGGCATTACAAAACTCTCTAAATTGCACTTCATTATCAAATTCCCTATCGTGGTCTGTCCTAATTGACACTATTGAACATCGTAATTGGTTTGTTTTTTTACTATATATTCAAAATTTTTCAAAGGCTTCGGTTTGGTTTTTCTTAAAGGGGGGGGGGGAAAAAAAATAAAAAAATAATTTCTTGTCCTGTGTACTAGAATTAGTATCTACTATTACTAAGCATACAGTTCCTCCGTAGCTCCGTAAGATGGTGACCAAATGCATCTAGTGTTGTGACTATATTCTTATCTTTGTGACTCGTATGAGCTTGTCTCCTTATTTTAAGCCTCACAAAACATGTGATCAAATTTATGCTTATGTAAATTCTTAACTAATTCCGTAGATTAGCTAACGATTGAAATAAGACGCATATTAGCATGGACATAATATCCTATGCACAAAGCTGGAGTTTTCATACAATCGTTTGCAAGGACAAATTTGTCTTCTGGCTTAGTTCCTAATTTATCACAATTATAAGCCCCCTTCTTTTAATTCTCTACCTATGAATTTACCCATTCCTTAAACTTTTGCTATCATTTTCAAAAATATAACCTTACACTTACTATCATATATTTGTCCTACACTTAGCAAGTTAAATCCTAAATTATCTACATGCTCTACATTAGCAATTTTTAGCGAACCATGAGAGATCGTACCTTTGCTAATGATGTTACCGTATAGATTACTACCAAATATAACGTACCTCCATTGTATGTCTTGTAGGTTGAAAAGAGCTTTATGTTGCCCATCATGTGTTTAGAACATCTGCTATCTTTCATCCACTTATCGGGTTCCAAGTCAACTCTAAGGCATATCTCACTAGATGCTTGAGCCATGAGACATGTGTCGTCTTTAGCCTTTTCATCATCTTCCTCACCGCTATCACTCTAAGAATCTCTGACAAATGTTCTTCGGTTCTTGTCTTTCAGTGGTTTTAGACATTCTTCAATGAGATGATTTGGATCTCCACATCTAAAACACTTTCTATCACTTTTGTCGTTTTTGTCATCTCGGCTTTTTCAAAAGTCTTATTGTCGTTCCTAGGTTGTCTTACAAACCTACCTCTTCTCTTGAAGAACTTCTTGAAGTCTCTAGCCGCCATGGCGTACACTTTGTCTTCACTTTCGAAAGTCGAACACTCTTCATCACTAAATTCCTTCTTAGCCTTTAAAGCAAGAGATTTTCTTTCAACTTTTGCTTTGACTATTTCGGAATCTTTCTTGATGATCATCTCATGGACTTTGAGGTTTGCAATGAGCTCATCAAGAGATAGTGATGTTAAGCCTTTCGACTCTTCAATCGCCGTGACCTTTGCTCTCCATTTAAGATGTAGAGCTCTAAGAAACTTCCTTGCGTAGTTCTTACTAGAATAACCTTCATCAAGAGCTTTAAGACTAGTAATAATAGTATTAAATCTAGCAAAATCACTATCTATAGATTCGTCTTCGGAAATGACGAATTGTTCATATTGTTGAACCAAAAGGTCGATCTTATTATCTTTGACTTGGCTATTACCTTGATGGGTGATTAACAAAGTTTTCCAAATTTCTTTTGCCGTGTTACACATGAAAATTCTTTCATATTCTTTTCTTGGCAAAGCATTGTAAATAACCATTTTTGCTTCATTATTTTTCGAAGTCTCTTTTTGAGATCATCGGTTTGTTTTTTAAAAGGGATAACCTCATCTTATTTGATTTCCGAATTTTGTACAATAGATTGAAAATCACCATTGGTAATAACATGCCAAAGATCTAGATCTTTTGATTTAACATATGTCTCAAATCTATTTTTCCAATAAATAAAACTATCGCTTTCAAAGAGTGGTGGTCTTTGCATAGATTGCCCTTCTAGATATTTGTCGGAATCCATAGATCGATCCAAGCTTTAAAATACAGTATATTTTAAAAATCTTGAGTGACCTTGCTCTGATACCAATTATGGAAACTAGAAGGGGGGTTGAATAGTTACACGTTTGTTTTATAGTTTAAAAGTTTACTTTAAAAATGTATAGATCCGAGTTATATGTTCAATCAAATCACAATATGAACAAGCAATAACTATCTAAACAAAAACTAAATAACAACAATAATAATGTAAAGAGATAAGGAAAGAAACAACCAAACCAAGACACCGAGATTTTATAGTGGTTCGGCTACGAAGCACCTCTTCGCCCTACTCCACTCCCCGAGTATCCTACTCGAGATTTCACTATGTCAACAAGCTCCCTTTAGGCGGAGAAAACCATTTACACATCGCTTACGTTATTTTCCGACACTAATCTAAATGTCGAGTCATAATCTTAGCTAGAACCAATCTACCACTTCACAAGATATACACACTCACAAGATCTACACTATCGGATCTACACAATATCCGAATCACATAAATACATAAGATAAATACAATAGAGTTTTGGTACTTAGAAGAAGAGATGAGAGATCACTAATTAACACTTCGTTTCTTGACGAATACGAGTGTTCTTCTCTTGCACTTAAATGAGAGGGAAAAGATGAGAAGAAGAGATTAGATCACTTGAGACAAAATCTAAGTATGTTAGTGATCAAGAGTTTTAGTGAGAGAAAGAAGGTCTAGAGAGAGAAAGAAAAGACTGAAAAATTTAGTGCAAAGAGAAATGATTTTCTACTGGGAATGGAGCAGTATTTATAGGCAGGGAATCCTAACGGCTCTCTGGGGGCGGTCCCGGCGGTCCCTTATATATAAGGGGGCCGCCGGGCCTATAAGGGGGCCGCCGCCTAGACTCCGCTCCCTTTTTTGTCTTTTTATGGGGAATGTTGTATCTGGTGTAGAAGCTTTCATTTTGAGGGGAAAATTTGAATTTCAAATTTTTTGTTTTTAATAAAACTTTTTATTTTAATTAGAAAATATTTTGTAAAAGTATTTTTGAAAAAATACTTTTGTAGAATTAAAAGTGAGTGAGAAAGAAATCTTTTTCATTGATCACTATAATGCTTAAATCATTGTTTGTTCATAGACCTAAGTGATCACTAATCTTAGAATGAAATTTTTACTATTATTAATTTGTAAACGTTTTAATTTTATCGTAAAACGTTTTTACGATTTTGTTATTATCAAAACGTTGAGAGGTCGAAAAATATAAATAACATTTTTAGACATTATTTCTATTAACATAATAGACAACCATTATATAGCTGAGATTGTTCTTGAAACTTTATCTTAAGTATTTCTAATCTAAAGGTAATTGTGTCTGTTTGCTAGACGTTGCCAATTATTAGTATATCTGCAAGCCTGCTACTCCTCCGACATCAAGATGGGAGCTATTGGAATATGTTAGTCGGTTCCGCAAGTTATACGTTAGAAATACGTGAGCCTATGGGGGCACACACAGGGGTAATGTTTTTACTTCACGATAAGTATTTAAATAGTCGTTAGATACCGTTACTCGTATAACTAACTTAAAGAATATTTAAATAATAAACCCGAGGGACTAAAACGAACAAAACTCGAACCACAAGGGAGCCCCTTGTTGGCCGATCCGTGGAGGGTTCCAGAAAGGGGTGTTTGTTCAAGTTTTAATGAAAAGAAAAATTGAAAGGGGAAAAGATTTGGATAAATATGGAAAAGATACTTTTTTTGTTCCAAAAGCTTTAGGGTTAGGTCCCCCCTAAACCTCATTATTCACTCATTCATCACAAATCAAAACCCTAAATTGGTCCCTCTCCCTCTCCTTTATTCGACTAAAACCCTAACAAGGGTTTTCGGTTATAGCCTTTTGCCTCCAACCGAATTTCAATCAAGATCCCTTTTAGGGTTCTTGATTTTATTTATCCTCCTTGTTCGACGATACAAGATCTACACATGAAGGTGTTTGTTTCGTGTTCTCCTAGCTCGGCGATACACAAAACTCAATTAAGGGTTTTCGGTTTTGGTTATTAAACCCTAACATAATTTAATCCTAAATTAATTTTCGGTTTTGGTTTTAAAACCCTAACCAAATTCGGTTCTAGGTTTTTCGGTGGAAACCCTAATTAGGGTTTACTTGGTTTTTGATTAGTTCAAGCTCATAAGGGTGCGTTTGGTGATCGATTCAACACATGGTGTTTGGTTCGTGAAGGTTGACTAGCAATCGACTCATACTTGGTTGACATGTTTGTGTGAGCAACCGTAGAGGTGGTAATTTAACCACTATGTTTTCAAGATCAAGATCAGGCGTTCGTTTATTGATTTAACTCAATAAACAAAAGGTTTGTAAATTACTTGTTTAATTTATATGTGTTAATCTATATGCTAAAACTAGATCCATTCCGCTGCGTACTCATAGCTAATTGGTTACCTAGATTGTTAAATCACAACATTCAACATTTGAAAGCAAGATTGAATCTTTATTTCATCGTCGCATAAAAGAGACAGAAACTTAAACTTGTTGGTGTTGTTGAGGTTACAAATCCAACTATGTATTTATTGTAGATACAATGCAATCCTATTATGTAATGACAGATATAGAATCAATAATATATATAGGTCGGAGTATTATTTTAAAGGGTATATGAGCTTTAAGTTCATACCCACCACAAAATAGTTATCATTCGGTCGTCGGCTAATCGCCGATGATTTGAAGAGATATCGATTTATCTATTTTTTTTGCTTTGTCTTTTCGTTTTATTACTCTTTTTATCTTACCTAAATCGTAATTCATATAACATAAAAGCTAAATCGTCATGACACATTCCATATTATGTTAATATAGCCATCAATCAACAAAAAATGTCTCATCACTATTACTCTTTGTTTTACTATCGGAGATTAATGTCGTTTTTCGAAAATAGTTGGTCGCAAAATTGTCGTTACTAACTAAAGGAAAAGCAAGTCATAGGTAAAAGTGTAGTCAACTCAACACTTTTTACTATAACATCAAAACTTATAACTCACCAAAAACACTTTCCTTTCACATAACCAAATAAAACACAAATGCAACCCAAAAAAGGAAAATACTCACGACGTGGGCTGGTTACCATAGCGCGAGAGCCTTTGATGCGGTCATCTCGTGGTTTTCGGTGTCCCTAGACAATAACAACAAAGAGGTCTCATTACAATTGTAAACTAAAGAAAAGTTGCATATATACATTAATTATATGGCTCATATATGTTTAATATATATTATACATGTTTAATGCAAAACTAATAAAAATGTGAACCCTTTTAAGTGAAGGCCTAGTGCGAGGACACCACTTGCACAATCCTTTGAGACCCTTCTAAGCCAACCCCGGTGTCTTGCTCGCACCATAGCGTTGTCGGAGAGCGCAAGGCTTACCAGCCAAGAGTACCACGTCCTCTTAACTTTTTATTTTAACAGTTTTGATATTTTCAGAACATACAAAATAGCTCATAAACACGTTAAGCTTTATATTTTAACGCACCCTTAAATTTACAAATAAAGCTCCTTAACTATAATGATACTAGCTTCAAGGCCCGTCCGTTGGGCGGGGAGCTTTAAGGTATTGTTGGAGGTGTAATGTGGACAAATAAATAGAATTCGCAAAATAGTTCATAAGACAATATTGTGAAACATTGATTTAGAAAAAAAAGAATTAAATATGATATAACATAATATAATTTGTTATGAGCTAATGTATTAATAGAAAAACTAATTAATAGTATCTACAAAACAATGAAGTGTATTCATACATTCATGCGTTTGAGCTTGTATGACATAGATATCAAAGCAAGTACTCGCTCGTTAGAAGATCATGTATTTTCTAAGCCATGGTTCAACCTTATAATAGCTTTCTGCAAAGACTCCAAAGCGGGAAGCGGATTCCTTGTGTTTTCTTAAATCGAGTGACCATTAGATGTAGAGAGCTCCTGCAAAATAAATATCTGAGTGGCAAGTAGTTTCCCGAATTCAACAGCCTACAAATTGATTTATATATCAAATATTTGTACACAATACAGCTACGAGAAACAATATGTTGATTTAATGTTTAAAGGGCAGATGAAAGTAAAAGCTAAAACTATCAAGAAAAATTATTTTTCATTGCATTATTAGGATTTAATACTAAAATAGGAAACAATGTGTTTCAAAATAACAAAGTAGATGTCATAAGAGAAAAAGAGAGAGTACCTGAAGGTGGCTAAGATTGTCCGAAGGTAATTTATCATCAAATCCCTGACAAGAAGTTGAAACTGTTGAAGTCAAAATACAGTTCTATAATGAAAAAGCCGACAAAAGAAACATGTTATAAAGCTTACCAGACCATCAATACTAATCACATCCTCCTTTAGTACACCCATCATAAGATGAAGTATATCTCCCCTGTTAGACTGGCCTGGCTCATTCTCCATTTGTTTTTGAGCAATTGTAGCTCTTAATTGTGTTGCTAGGTCAGTTTTTCCACTATCGGTAACAAATGTATTACCTTGATTCACATGTGATGAGGAAGCAGACGTTCAGGCTTCGGCTGACCTATCATCAAGTTTATCATTTGGCTAAAACAAATCATCCAATGAAGCATCGCCCGGTGGATCCCTAAATTTACTCGGTGTTATTTCTCCAACGTAATTCCTAGCCTTACAACCCTTTTTAGAACTATAAAATCATGACCTTTGCGACAGAATGAAGCCGAACTGCTAATCAGTAGTGACAGAACCTCCATTTTCTGTGGCTTTTTAATTCTGATTGGTTTTTTACGTATTGATTTTTTTGAGCGGTATTGATTATTGGAGCGTCCGGCGCACGTGGGGATGCCTAGGACTTGGAGAACACCACATAGGGAGTTAGGAGATGAGGGGCACTCGCGCGTCCTATATGGGTGTCTGGAGATAACGGCAGTACAAATGCCGGTCTCTCGTTTGATAAATTCGTTGGGGGGCTCTGGACACACTTTTAGTCTAGAACTCGAGAAATGATGATACGGAAGTAGAGGCATACCATGTCACTCAGCTAAAGGTGCGCCAGCGGTCGCCCACCAATGGAAGGCGCATGTATGGAGCTAGCTAAGTCATCATTAACATGCGTCCGATACTCGCGACAGGACATCACTAGCTAAATACTCTATAAGATGACCATTGTGAAGGAACACACACGGTCAGAGCGAGGTAAGACTTCAGCCAAGATTTGCTTTAGCTAATAGCAGCTCTGTTGTAGTTTCATGATTCAAAATTTTCATTAGTAAAGGAAACACAATAATTACACTGGCAGTGATACCATCAATCCCAGTTACAAAGGAATACTTTTACTTTCTCTGCAGATAGGGTCTCAACAGTGCTTAAGTCATCTGCATTTGAAGATTTTACACCCACTGAACCATCATCCTCTATATATCTGTAAGCAGAGTAATCTTCAGCTATATAACATTGTGTTTACTTTCAGCAGTCATATATGATATAAAATGGGGTTTTTTAGATTACTGGCCCTACCCTCGTGACAACTATGACGGAGGGAAGAGCTCAATATAGTACACCGTAAATTCTTGTTGATATAAAATCCCTTTTATTTTCATTTTCATTTATAGTTACTTTTAGTGATCGTGATGGGAGATTCACATCAAATTTCTGGAGATCATTTCAGAAAGCTTTGGGTACAGATGTAAGTATGAGCACTGCGTATCATCCAGAAACCGACGGCCAGAGCGAGAGAACTATCCAAACTCTCGAGGACATGCTACGTGCTTGCGTGATCGATTTTGGCAAAGGATGGGTTAAGCATTTGCCACTAGCCGAGTTTTCATATAACAACAGTTATCACGCTAGCATAAAGGCCGCACCTTATGAGGCGCTTTATGGCCGAAAATGTCGATCACCTGTGTGCTGGGCCGAAGTTGGGGAAGCTCAACTGACTGGTCCGGAATTAATCCAAGAAACAACGGAAAAGATCGTCCTGATCAAGCAAAGAATCCAAGCTGCTCAGGATCGACAAAAGAGCTACGCTGATTTGAGGCGGAAGCCCATGGAGTTCGAAGTTGGGGATAGGGTTATGCTCAAGGTCTCACCTTGGAAAGGGGTTGTACGATTCGGTAAGCGGGGTAAGTTGAACCCGAGATATGTCGGACCTTTCAAAGTATTAGCCAAGGTTGGGAAAGTTGCCTACAAGCTGGAACTTCCCCAAGAGTTGAGCAGAGTTCATCATACTTTCCATGTGTCTAATCTGAAGAAATGTTACGCCGACGAACCATTAGTCATGCCGTTAGAAGGAATTCACGTCGATGATAAGCTCTAGTTTATGGAAGAGCCCGTTGAAATCATGGAACGGGAGATCAAATGATTGAAACAAAGTCGGATACCATTGGTTAAGGTTTGCTGGAACTCTAGGAGAGGCCCTGAGTTTACCTGGGAACGTGAAGATTCGTTCAAACAAAAATACCCACAAATTTTCACAAACTGGGCTTCGTCAACCACTACAAGGTCTTAAGCTTTGAAGACAAAGCTCTTTTAACGGGTGGAGATTGTAACATTTCTTAATTTCAGGTCATTTTACGACTCCTATTATTCGTCACTAATTATTTTGGTCCGATACGCGTTTACTTTTAATTTAACTTTTAAGCAAAATCGCGTAGACTATAAATAATCATTTAACGTAAACGGTCACCAAATAAATTAAGGTTTATGTCAAACAAGTGTCATATAATTATTATTGGTCACGTAAAAGGTTTACGTTTCGCAATAAAATGCATTTGGACACACCCCGAAAATACCTAGACTTACCTAGACTCAAACCAATACCCACTTTTAAACCTTAAACACAAAATTAAATCAAATCTTGTGTTAATACCTCACTAAGGCCGAATATGGGGACAAGGATAACTAGAAAATCCTTAAAACTTACACTAAGTACATGTACATCTAAATTGTAATTAAGGTTTGTACAACACGTCTCTAGTTAGCTAATATACATTGGTTAAAGATAACTTTGGATCCTTCTTTCTTCTTGGAAACCCACGGCAACATTATGTACACACAAATCACATAGAAATCTTCCTAATGATCCCTAAGTACTTGTACAACACATGTTTAATTAAAACATGTACTAAGTGTTCCTAGTTAACTCATTACACAATGGTTAATAACCATTTGGTCTATCTTTCTCTCTTGGATACCGCGGCTACATGAAATGTATATACACAAACCATAAGATTTCCATATCTTAGCAAATCTTGTACCAAAACCTTGCAATTAAGGATGGTACTTAGTTGTTTTATCAAAACAATGTGTAATTAACTAGAAACCACTAAACCACCTAGTTAGGGGCCGGTTTTGGTTAGTTTGTGTGACTAGGAAATGTAACTAGCTACTTTGCCTATAAATACACACTCTCATATACCATTCTACACTCTTACAACTCACACAATCTCAAACAAGTAAACATATACACTCTCTTCTTATTCGGGTCACAAACCACACGCAAACACATCCGTTTATTTCATTCGAACCAACAAACACAACAAAGGTTTATATTACAAGTGCATAAGGGGTGCACGAGCTAAGGGTTAGCATTCTACACGTCCGTTACTCGAACCAAGCACGCTAGGACCTTTTGTAAGTCACATTTAAACTTATACACTTCATATTTTAGTTTCTTTCGATTACTAGGCTTGAGTCACGATAAATATGAGGTACACGTACCAATATATACGCATGTTAGAGCTCGTGTGGTGCTAGAATACACGGAAATGCGTATAAGGAAAACATAAAGTCTTAAACAATTCGTTTATACGCTAATATGGACACTAACGTGAACACTAGTCATTTACAAACGAATTCGTCAGGTTCCAAGTCGACTCTAAGGCATATCTATTTATTTAAGACAATAACTCAAACATTTGGTCCCCAATATCTCATGGTCCAAAGTGTTAGTGCCAAGCACATCCCTTGCATTGATGCAATTGGTTGGGAATGTGTGGAAGGAAACACATTTCCCTATGACATTTACTTGACGTGGAAAGTTGTTCCAACTTACAGAAAGCCACGAGGTTGGTTTTTGTCCGAACCAACATTGTCCTTTTTGTTGCGGTGTTTTATGACGAGAATAATTAAAAAAAAAATTTTATTGACGCTTCAGGAGGTGGTGGTTTTGATCTAAAATTGGTATAGAAAATCACTCCGTTTTGACAATGGCTTATAAAAATGTTTAACTCATTGTCACTATCAACGGAACTTTGGGCCTTGTTTCAATTAATGTGCTTTGGTCTAGACCCAAAAAAGTGATTTTTTAAAAGACACAGTTTTCTCAGCACCAGCGTTGCCTGGTGTGGTCCAATATTTATATTGGGGGCCGCCTGAACATTCAGGGGCCGCCCATATTTATAAGGACCTTCCTTTGAAGAACGTCTTTTTTTTGAGCTTTTCAAATATTTATTTCCTTAGATCCACTAGAATGATGCTTCAATGAATAAACCCTAAACCTAAATTATGGCTGTAAGGGTTTTTGATTATTTAAACATTTCATTCAAGCCATGAGTACTCTTTTCAAATTTGTTTAATCTAGTAGATTCTTCTTTGAGATTTTCATTTTCATTTTAAGTGTAGACGCTTTGCCAATCAATATCAACTCCCTATTTTTCTCAAGTGTGGATAATTAATCTTTTAATTCTCTAAGTTATTTCTAGACTATTTCTAATAGAGTTTAGCCTTTTGTTTTTCTTAGTGGCGTATCTTTAAACTCATTTGCATAATTTATCATATTCGTGTCAAGAGCTAAAATCATCAATTGCTGAGTTTTCACACAAAAGTAGGAGATTCAAACATACCTTAATTTGGGTGCTTGACTACGCAAGACTTGTATCATCTTGGATCTTTCATCCATTATCTTTCCCCGTATCAGCTCCAAGAACTCAACAAATGCTCTTTGGGTCCTTGTCCTCGCGCTTTGGACATTCTCCATAAGATGATTTTGGATCTCCGCACTAAAGCACTTCCTTCACTTTTAGCCGTTTTTTGACATCTCGGCTTCTTTGAAAGGTCTTTTGTCGTTCTGAGGTTGTTCCTACGAATCTACCTCTTCTTTTAAAGAACTTCTTGAAGTCTCTTACCGCCATGGCGTACTCTTTGTCTTCACTACCGGAAGTCCAACATTCTTCATCACTAGATTCTTTCTTAGCCTTTAAAGCAAGAAATTTCCTTTCAACTTTTGCTTTGAATATTTCAGAATCTTGTACTTATGCTCATCTCTTGGATTCGAGGTTTCCATGAGCTCATCAAGAGAATAGTGATGTTAAGTCATTCTATATATATATATATATATATATATTGTTATTATTAACATATTTTTTTTATTATATATTTCACTTGTCTTCTAACTCGTTTTTGTAGCAAGTCACCATAGTTTGATTTCTTGGTTCCCTCAAACGAGGAGGAGTACACATCAAGGGAGAACGTTTATTCCATCAGATTTATGTTAATCAACGCAGCCTTTTTTATTCTACAAAAAGGGGTAGAAATGAAATAAAACTCACTAAAAACTTGTTTAAAACTAATTTTACATTTAACGAGTTTAGATTTTGTAATCATCAAAAAGGGGGAGATTGTTAATACTAACAATGTCTAAAAATGTTATTTATATTTTTCGATTTCTCTAAGTTTTGATAATCACAAAATGTAAAAACGTTCTACGTAAAATTAAACGTAAACAAGTTATTAGTAGTAAATTTTCATTTCGACAAATTAGTCACTTAAAGGTATGAATAAATAAACGCTTAATTTATTTAATGATCAAAGGTATTTAATTTTTTTCCTAAGCCTTACATTTTTTTAAAATGCAACAAACATTTTTATAAAACTTACACAAAATCTTTTTAGATTTATAAGAAATGTTTTATTCAAAATAATCATTTGATTTCAAAATTTCCCCCTTAAAATCAGATAAAACTATATGTGGAAACTAGAAGTGGGGGTTGAATAGTTTACAAGTTTGTTTTACGTTTCAAAAGTTTACTTTCAAAAATCTATAGATCCGAGTTATATGTTCAATCAAATCACAATATGAACAAGCAATAACTATCTAAACTAAAACACGATAACAACAATAATAATGTAAAGAGATAAGGAAAGAAACAACCAAACCAAGACACCAAGATTTTATAGTGGTTCGGCTACGAAGCACCTCTTCGCCCTACTCCACTCCCTAAGTATCCGACTCGAGATTTCACTATGTAAACAAGCTCCCTTAAGGCGGAGAAAACCGTTTACACGTCGCTTACGTTATTTTCCGACACTAAGCTAAATGTCGAGTCCTAATCTTAGCTAGAACCAATTTACCACTTCACAAGATATACACACTCACAAGATCTACACTATCGGATCTACACAATATCCGAATCACACAATTAACACTTCGTTTCTTGACGAATACGAGTGATCTTCTCTTGCACTTGAATGAGAGGGAAGAGATGAGAAGAAGAGATTAGATCACTTGAAACAAGATCTAAGTATGTTAGTGATCAAGAGTTTTAGTGAGAGAAAGAAGGTTTAGAGAGAGAAAGAAAAGACTGAAAAATTTCGTGCAAAGAGGAATTTCCTGTTTTGCTTTTTATAAATCGGGTTAATCCTTATTGTTATTATTTTCTATTTCTTTGATACTTTCTTTGTTATCCTTTATTGCTATCTCATGTTAGTCGTGTCTTTGTTTTTTCCTTCCCCTTTGTGGCGCCCTTTTAGCTTTTAGTGCCTTTATTGTTGCCTTTGTTTTCTTAAGGGTAGGATATAGGTCGTAGATAGACAAATAGTAATGATCACCTAAGGTCATATCCTTCTGAGTTAGGAGGGGTAGGTAGGTTTAGGGGAACAAGAGGATATGGTAGAGTAGTAGATACTCATATGAATAGGGTGGGTAGTTGGACAGTAGGGACTTTGTGACCGAAAAGCTCTTGATCTTTTGACGTATTAGGGAGACTAAGGTTGACATAGGCTTGTTTCCAAGACTAAATGAAGAGGTCTAGTACGATGGAGGGAAACGTCTACAAGCTTTGGTACTCGAGCTATAGAACAGGATGAAACTGAGTAAGAGTCATTTTGGCTGCAAGACTTAAGGATAAAGTAGTGCAAGTGACCAGGAGGAGCAGTAGGATCATGGCGATTTTAATTGTTGCACCACATACGCTCCTCAAGTAGGTCTTAGTGAAGCGGAAAAAATAGCTTTTGGGATGCTCTCGATGAGCTTGTGAAGGAGTTCCCGCCTGACCAACCACTAATAATAGGGGGCGATTTAAACAACCACATTGAAGCTGCAGTGGATGGTAGATGGGGGTACATAGAGGATTTGGTTATGGATCCAGGAATGAGGAAGGGCGCATAATTGTAAAGTTTGCTACTGCCTACGAATCGATAGTATCAAACTCTTTCTTCAAGAAGAGTGATGCCCACTTAAATACCTTCTGGAGTGGGGGGGTCACAACACCCAAATTGACTACTTGCTAGTCCGCAGAGGAGACCTTAGAGCATGCAAGGATTGTAAGGCTTTTCTAAGTGACATGCTCATCGCAACACAGATTGTTACCTTAGACGTACTTTTGAGAGACAACAACACAAGACGGACGTGACAGGGAGGCCAAGGATCTTGTGGAAGAACTTGAATGAAAATCCAGTAAAGACTTTTAGAGCGGCAATATATGAGAAAATATGTGCTTTGGTGGAGGACACGTCAGCAAGTGACGCATGTCAGATGTGGAACACCCTTTCCCGTATCATTAATGACATGGTAAAGGAATCCGCAGGTATGACTAGTGAGACAACGAGGACTCATTCAACACATATGGAATCTTGGTAGTTTAGCGAGGAGGTGCAACCTAAAGTAGCAGTGATGACATCAAATAACGTCTATTTTATAACATTGTTTATCCCATGTAAATAACCCATTTAGTATAATTATTGCAAGAATTGGTACTTAATTGTTTATATTTGTTATTTGCAGTAATTATTGAGTAGTTGGCAAAAGATGGAGAAAAAGACGTGTTTTGAAGCATAAACGAAGAGTTTCATAAAGTCGTTGATTCTGACATTAATATGCCATATCATTCTAGAAGCATACACCGTATCTAAATACTTTGAAGAACTCAAGACCATTGCCTGACTTTGAAGAATACGCCATTGATACACCGTATATGATACTTTGGTCAAAAATCAAGAAAAACATATTTTTTGCCAATACTCCGTATCCAAAAACCCCAATACTCTGTATCCAAGAAATCAGATATGGCGTATTAATCAATACGCCGTATCCAAAAATCAAATATGGCGTATCCAATTCTTGTGCAAGAATTTTGGAATATTTTATTCTTGGAGCCCACGCCAAGCAACCCCGATACGCCGTATTGAGTTCCAATAAGCCGTATCGACCAATTTTTAGAGTCTATAAATACCAAATCCTAAATACGATTTAGGGTATGCTTTTTACCATAAAGTCCAATTTTTAGAAGATCTATGAACCCATGAAGGTTCTATAAAATGGTCTAATTGATAGTAAAACTCTTGTAATCTCTACACTCTACTATACGCGTTCGGTTAGCATTATGTTTAATCGTTCATCTATGATTTCGTGTATTGTTACAATGACTATCGGCTAATACCTTTAGGTATTAGTCATGTTTATGATAATATAATGTTTTGATTTGTCTTTATATTGATTGTTCTTTATTTGTTGCATGTTGATTATGTTTATCACTTCATACCCGTTTATGTGCTTAATTATGTGTTTTGTTTTCCCTTCTTCAACTGGGTCTAGTCTACATATTTAATGCGATGCAACTTCAGTCGTTGTTTGGGAGTTAGGCTAAAAGTCCGGACAGATAGAATACATATAACGCTTATTCATTATTGATAGAATAATAGGATTCCAAATAGAAAGGCCATGTTTCGGATTAATGGTATTTAAGTAGATAGGTAGACTAAGACGGTGAATTTGGTTTACCACCTTAAACATCCTGTTTTTGTAGGTTGTTATGTGGTGTGGATTACTAGTAAAACATAGGATCTGGGCAAAATCAGTAGGCTTTAGGTATTAAGCAAAAATACTAGGTTATAGCCCTATGTCTTGTGATCATTTTGCCGATTGACTCGACCCGATTCAATATCGGATGAATTAGTTATAGCCGAAATGGCAAACACTGGTACAAAAACTGGTATTGGTCACTCCAAAAATGTGTGACGATATACATATGGTCACACGTGTTTTTTTGGGTGTTTGTCACTAAAGATCGCGCCACTGTAGGTCACATACGGTCACGTTAGGGAGTTCGTGGCTATTTCCATTGAAAAAGAGTGACCGAAACCCGAATATGTGTGACAAATTAGGCACAAGTTTTGTTGGATTAATCAGTATTAGTGACCGTAAACACTTTATAGTCACACGAATGGTTTTTGAGAGTAACTATTGTTCGTCCTTTGGCCACATAAATATATAATATATGTGACATTTGAGATGATTTATTCAAGTAAATGTGTATTTTGTGTGACTATTTCCCGTCCTGTGGCCACATGAATATATAATAAATGTGACGTTTGTGATGCTTTAGTCACACAACGGGTGTTGTTTTTTTGGAGTTAGTCACATACAATTTAAAAAAAATGACCATATGATTTTTAAAATCAAGTAAATGTGTATTTTATGTGACTATTGTTCATCCAATGGTCACATGAATTGTATATTTGTGTGGCCTTTTGTAATATTTAGTCACACAAAGTATGGTTTTTTTGGGATTTAGTCACATACAAGTTAACCAAAAGTGTTAATAAGTGTGACCATATGTTGTTTAAAGTCAAGCGAATGTGTATTTTGTGTGACTATTGTTCATCCAATGGTCACATGAATTTTAAGTTTGTGTGGCGTTTTGTAATATTTAGTCACACAAAGCATGTTTTTTTAATTTAGTCACATACAAGATAACCAAAAGTGGCCAAAAGTGTTAATAAGTGTGACCATA
This sequence comes from Tanacetum coccineum, assembly GCA_026074375.1. Taxonomy (NCBI): domain Eukaryota; kingdom Viridiplantae; phylum Streptophyta; class Magnoliopsida; order Asterales; family Asteraceae; genus Tanacetum; species Tanacetum coccineum. The sequence continues at coordinate 92,481 of BQNB010005976.1, forward strand.
TGTTTTTAAAGTCAAGTAAATGTGTATTTTATGTGACTATTGTTCATCTAATGACCATATGAATTTTATGTTTGTGTGGCGTTTTGTAATATTTAGTCACACAATAAAAAAATATGGAAGTGTGGGGAATCGAACCCCGTGCCTCTCGCATGCAATGCGAGCGCTCTACCATATGAGCTACACTCCCATTTGGCAATTGCAGTCAAGGTGAAAATGCAACCAGGACCTAAACCTAATGTGCAAACAGCAAGCATAATGATGAACGCATAGACTTTCATACCTAGTGATTCTCTGTTTCTCAAGGTGAAAATAGACCGACAACAAAGTTTGTACGAAGAAAAAGAATGTACCTTTAACAGTTTCATATATGTACCAAACTGACAGACATCACATAAACCTTTGGACATGAACTGTGCTTGCAGACAAATTTGGACCTGAACTAATTTCAACGGATATATAATCTTTATTGTCATGTATGATTGCAGCTTGTAGTATTAGATACAATATGAATTATGAATTCGTACCTTCTACAACACATCGATAATAATTCGTGCTACTAATAACAGTTGTGCAACTCCATATGGTAAAGTTTAGACTATTGATCCTGCATATAATACGATTAATCTTTAGCATATAAATACTGATAATTACCTTAGTGTAAATAAAAATGAAGAACATTCAACCCCTGGCAGATACATAAGGAGACTCACCAAATATTGATCAGACTCTGTATGTTATCCTTGCTGAAACGTTTAAAAACATTGCTTTGTATCTCTGAAAAATTGTTTGACACCAGCAAAGCAAGCAAGACATTGTTGTGAGCAACTATACAGGTGGACAAATTATTGGTCTCGGCTAATAAGATGAAGGAATGAACAAGTACAATTTGTTAAGGAAACACGAACAAATAATCTTAGGCAACATTATCAAAGAATATATATAAATATCAAGAGGATATATTGTGGAGAAAATGGATATTTGATGAGGTCACAGCTAAGGCTTCATTAGAGATGAACCTCCATAGCTAGTATCTCATGTTTTCTGATGAAGAATTTGCTAAGGCATCAACGATGTTAATTGCAAGACATCTCCAAAATTTTGGCATAATAATGTATCAAATACCTGTCAATGATGACATAACTGAAGTTAGTTACAGAAGCAAAGTGTACTATCACAACATTCTAATTCTAGACTTGATAAAAGAATCTATCTATACATGTAATAAAAAGTAAGCTACAACGTCACATGATTGTCCCTTGGCCCAACTGTAGCAATAAAGCCCAAAAAGCAGTAGTAATATACACGAACCATGGCAGCATTAAATCACAACATGCAATACCATTCCTTGTGCCAAACAGTTTTAACTTTTATACTGTTTTAATATTATAACAGTACTAATATACTCGGCAGTATTAACATCCTATTCTTTAAACAATATTAAACGTAGCTTGGCAGCACTAACCTTTAATGCTCGAACAGTAGTAATAACATCCAAGCAGTTTTAATGTTTCCTTAGCAGCACAAATAACAATCGAAGGTACTGCAATAGCACAAACTTCTTTAACAACACTAATATACTCGAACAGTATTAACATATATATAAGCAGTATTAACAAAGAACCAATAGCAGTATTAACAAAGAACCAGCAGTATTAACAAAGAACCAGCAGCACATTATTAACTCGAACAATATTAGCATCATTAATTTCCCTTAATCCCAATAGCTAAGTCAATCCAGCTAGCTAAGTCAATCCAAGCCATGGATTTTCAACCAAACAGCCAAATGGTATGCAATACGCATTACCAAGCTTAAAGTGGTTAGCTACACATATGTCTGCAGATGATATATATAAGGTACTCGAATTTTACCCTAACAACTCTAAGGATCAGAATAACACCATATGTCCTAGACTCAAAACAACATCAACATTGGTGAAAGAAAGCCACAGGTTATACACTAAGTTTGTTTAAGTCCTAATAAGCGCCAAAAGTATGCGACACCTAAACCCCTAATTTTAAGAAGACATAAATCATTAGAACATCATTTCATATTGAAGCATAAGTATCCGTAAATATATGTAAAAACTTAGAAAACGTTGGTACTTTCAAGCTCTTGTATCATCGGTGCCATCTGTCAAGTCTTCTTGGTTGACATTCAAATACTTTGCAGTAGTATTTACTAAAACTTGACATAAAAGAGAATATAGAAAGGTCTTACTAAAAGGAAGTCAAAAACCTACTCATCTTATTACAAAGCAACGTCCAGTATCCCCCATCCACCATAGCAATCGAACCTGCAAATCAAAAGAAAATTTGAATTCATAACATGGAACCAAAGGCTATAAAATCTAATAAATAGCAGACCTATTTAATGCGCATTCAGTTTCTTGTTTCAACATCCATACTATTAATAACCTCAAATCATATACCTAAACACACCATACGCTAATCAAGCCAAGCCAAACTCTATATAACGCATTGTGATTTAAACAAAGCCTAACACAGATGTTTTGTATTAACTAAAGGATAGTATATTCTAAGAACAAGCCACCAAGTTGAACATTTTCACATATCTCACTATGCTTCACTACAACGATGGTACATGATTTTCAATAGCATACTAAGATCTAAAACTTGTTTTTTTGTTGGTGGGCAAATAGGGCGCATACGTTGTACTAGTTTCATAGTGTTGTATACGTTATGAAAGACATAATTTGGAGAAAATAAGTTATCATGGCTGCTAATTTACCAGAATATATTGCCTTATCCTTACTTCTTTCCTAACTTGTGATGAACGACAATCGTACTGTTCTGGTTGTAGTTTCTCAGCCTTGTTCTTAATTGATGATGATACTTAGGGTTGTCTACTCTTGAAAAAGATTAAATGAAGTACTAAAATTAAATAAAGTTTATTAAGTTCTTTTTGTATAGTTGTTACGGCTACGAATAAATTGTTGTGTTGTTGATTGTGAATTTCTTTAGGCCGAGGCAGTTTTCACTGCTTGCTTTACTCAAAATCGGTCGATAATTCATACAAGGTACAACAAAACTCCATACGAACTTCTTCATGGCAGAAAACCAAATGTGGAGTATTTTTATGTGTTTGGTTTGTTGTGTTATCCAACAAATGACTAAGATGACCTTGGAAAGATGAAACCTAAAGCAAACATTGGTATCTTTATTGGTTATTAGGAAACATCCAGAGGGTTTTGAATATATAATAGACGCACTAAAAAGATTATGGAAACCATCCATGTCAAGTTTGATGAGCTCACAACTATGGATTCTGAACATAACAGTTTAGAACCCATTTTTCAACGATTCATCAATGATGATTCATCATCAGAATCCATGAATATTTCATCTAAAGAAGATTTGGATAATTTTTTCGGGCCAATGTACAAGAATACTTCGAGAAGAGGTCTTCTGGTATGTGCTTAATTACACATACCTTTTTCCATTAAAAATGGACTTAAATGACCAAAAACAGACAGAACTTGCCAAATATATGTTTGTTTTGCATTTGTGTTGTGCAGGAAACAGATATTCGCAAAAGGACAAAAAACAAAGCCAAAAACGACAAAATCGAGCACGAGATGGAAAAGAGTGAAATACAAAGCCAACTCAAAGCCGGTGATAGCAAAAGTCAACAGAAAAGTCAACCCCGACAAATTCAAGTCAACAAAAGAAGACTCGAAGGATGAAAAATGCAAAATATAACTTTGAGGGACCAAAATTGCCAAATCCCCAAAGTTATATATCAAGAGGATTGATTTTAAAAAGTGTTAAAACTTTAAGGGACTGTTTCTGTCAAAACAGCAAAGTATTTAACAAAGGCTTGTTTTGTAAAAATGATAAAAGAAGTGGAGGGGCCAAAAGCACAACTTACCAAAGTTGTGTCTGTTGGTATCAAACCAACAACCACAAACTAATTTTCCCGCCCTTTTCAAAGGACAAAGTCACGGGTTTTCTTCCCTTTCTTTACCCTGTAAACTTTCAATTCCACCATGGATAAACCTTTCCCCCCTCCTCCACTATCATTCCCACCAGCCCTAAAGCATTGCCATGTTGGCAATCTCACCATTCTCCATGTTCTTTAACCGAATCAATGGTTGGGATTAACTCAAAGAAGCACAAAAGCTCATCAATGGCTAAAAAGACTGTTTTGAAGTCTCTCACAGAAGAAACACACTTTGCAAGAGCTTAGGACTTAGGAATTAGTATAAAAAGAGGCTATGTGAGCCGAAGTTAGTATCTAGTTAATATCTAGTTAATAAGTAGTTAATTTTTAGCAAGTTTTTCTTTCAATTAAGTCAATTTCAGCTTATTTACATCTTATTATATGCTTATTGCACTTCTCTTTCAAGTTAATAAAGTATTGAAGTTTTTAAGTTAAAAGCCCGTTTTTAAGTTTTCATTGTCAAGTTGCTTAATTACCCTTAGATGTGTTAAAAAGCTCTTAAAACAGCTTATTAATAAGCTATGTTCACTTAACAAGTTAAAAAGCTAAGTAAAATTTGGACTTGAACTTGAAATTCTACTCAAATTACCACAGCTGGTTAATTTGGATGATAAGCCGAATTTGGATGGGCTTATGGACTATACCATCTTATTTCTAATAAGCTGGAGCTTGTAGATTGAGCTTTCAATAGCTTATTTGCCCTTGTTTAGAGCAAAGGGCTTGGTAAGTTCTCAATTTCCATTTTTAGCTCATTTTTAAGCATTTGCTTATTTACAGCTTATTGGTGCTTATTTTTCTTTTGTGTATGTTTATTTATGCTTATTATTGATGTTTAGTGCTTAAAATATAGGTGTTATAAGTTTAAATTTCATTGGTGCAAAATTTTACAATTTTCAGTCAATAATACGTTGTTAACTTCATTTTGAATTCTAGCTTATTTCATGTGCTTATATTATTGTTAATTCTTGGCTTATTTATGTCTTTTATATGTCATGTTTATCTTTACGTCTTTGAATTCCATGGTTTAATTCACCCTTAATAAGCTTAAACAGCCTTTAAGCTATTTTTAAGGGGGTGTTTGGTTTAAGACCCAAAGTGGGTCAAAAGTACTTAATAATCCAAATGGGTTACTTGGCCAACTTTGTTAAGCCATTTCACTGTTAGAATAAGCTTAATTTCCAGCTTTTTAGTTTCAAAAATCATTTTTGCAAGCTTACTTAGCTCACTGTCCAAAATCTCAATTTTTGGACAGTGGCTAGTGCTTATTGCATAAGCTTGGGCTAAAAGCCATTTTATGCCTTCTTGCATACTCATTTTGAGTGTTTTAAAGCATTTGACTATTTGCTTTGAAGCTGTGTTGACCCAATTGTGCAAATGGGTCAAAACAACCTAAATTGCTAAGTGTTTTTTGCCCTGTGCACAAGCAGCCACTTGATAACTTTTTTCACTGACTTATTTGCTTTTTTCAAAAATTCCAAACAAAAGCATTTTCTTAAAGCTATTAAGCGAGTTTTTAGAAATTAAACTTTGAGCTTTTCTGAATTCAAATAAGCACCTATTTTTAAGCTTCAAAAAGCCATTCACACTTGGTGTTTGCTGTTTTACACAGCAAGCATTAAGCACAAGTGAGCTTTTTTCCAAGCTATGAGTGGTATGGGTTGGTGCCATAAGGCTAGCTTTAGCTTAAGTTATTGAGCTCTTTTTGAGTCTGTTTTCCAAAGTTTCAAGTTCAAAAAAGTGTTTTTCAAGTTTTTATTTGTTTTCTTAGGATCTGTTAGTTTTAGAAAAGTTTTATGTGCTTATTTGCTTAAACTTTAGGAAACTTAAGTTATGTGCTAGTTTGTGTCATTTATATGTGTTTAAATCAAGTAGTAAAAGCCTTAGAGTCCTTAGTTTTATTTTACTCATTCTGTCAATATTTTTTGAAGTTTCACAAGTAAAACCAGTTAAGCTGTTCATTCCAAATCCTAAAAGAATTGTTTTTCAGTTGATGAATCTTTGTGCACAAGCTCACCTTAAGCCAAGCTTAATCTGTCTTAGCTTAATTTTTAATTTTGAGCTTATTTGACAGCTTATTTTAAGCTGTCAAATTAGCTCCCTTTTTTTAGATTATTTACCCTGGTGCTAAGGGGTCGTTTTTAGGCATTCTGTTCTAGCTTATTAGGGGGCCTCAGCCCTAGCTTTTGGCTTTTCTAGAAAGCCAATAAGCTCTTTTATAAGCCCTTCTAATTGTGGACCTTAAGAAGCCCTTTTTGTTGCTTATTTTTAAGCCAAAATTGTGTCCCTAGGCTTAAAATTTACTCTAGCAGTACTAACTCTTAAGTTAGTACTGCTGAGGGTATTAAGCCAATTTTTGGCTTATTAAGCTTATTCCATTTGCTTATTATTGTTCCTAGTAGTTCATTATGATGGTATGTTGAATTGGTTTGCTTATTTTCTTACTTTTCTTGCTTATTGTGTGTTAACAGCCTAGAAAAAGCCAAGTTTGCTTTTAAGCTTAATTTAAGCTTTCTGTCTAAGTTTAAGCCCTTTTCAGCTTATTTAGTTGCTAGATTCTAGCTCATTAGTGCTTATTTAGGTTAGTTAGATAATTCTTTCAGCTTATTAGTTCAAATTTTAGCTTTTTAGTCCAAAAAGTTCAAAAGACTTAAGCATTTTTGCCCTTAAGCTCAATTAAGCTACTGTCTGTTTTAAAAAGCTCTTTTTAGCTTATTTATAAGCTTTTACAAATACCCGCAGTTATGAAAAATGTTAAGCTCAATGAGCTTAACAAGTTTGCTTAAAAAGTTTTCATAAAAAAAAGAGAGGAGATAAGGGGTGACCCGGGTGAGCAAGACTCGAACCCGGGCCTCTACCCTCAATACACCTCTCTTTTATAACAAGTCTTACCGCTGTGCCCTTGGGTCTTTTCTGAAAGACTCTTGGGCACTTAGTTATTTAAGGGCGTTTTAACCCTTTTATGCAATAAGCTGTTTCAGCTTATTCTCGGCTTATTTATAAGCCGAGTTTTGGGGTTCTTATTTTTCTTAGGTAGGATTTTAGGTCTAGTATAATAGGTAAATTTTTTAGAATTCTTAAAAATAGTTTAGTATTTTTTATAATTTAATTTCGTTATAAGTTTTAAAAATTCATAAAAAATATAAAAATTATCAAAAAAATA